>CM029597.1:89633715-89737048 GCA_017311375.1 Mytilus coruscus | reverse complement strand
TCTTTTATAGTTACAAAAATGTATTTTAATACTTTCATAGATAATTAAATTAAATAGAAAATACCATTCGAAAGTATTGCTATGATTTTAACCTCACCTTGCCAAAAGGCCAATTGAACCTTTGCCAACACTTGGCCGTCGACATCGTAGCAGTATCGTAATTTTTTTTAGAAAGATTTTCTCCTCTTCTAAACCAATTTCATTAAAATTTGAGGTGAACAAACCTTATTGTATCTAGAATGTTGTTATTTCTCTCGGTCGGTTAACAAACAAGGCCGCCATGGCTAACATAGAACATAAGAGAAAACTGTATTAATCCCTATATCCTCTAAACCATAATAGATAGAGAAAATCTAATAGATGCAAAATACTCAGAATGTCAATATCTACATACTTTAAAATTTCACAAAAGCTACAAAACTTGCAATACAAAATAAATGATTTTGACTAATTTTATTGTTTCTGCCTTTAATCTTAAAAACTATAATAATAGATAGGTAGAATAATAAGCAAATATTTTTTTGTGAAATTTTAAAGTAAACAAACAAACAAACAAATAGTATGTAGATATAGACATTCATTACAAAATCTACAAAACTTGCAATACAACCGAAACAATTGCAGGACTCCGTAGGAAGTGAAAGCCTTAAACAATGGTTTTTGATTAATTTTCATGTCCGTCGTATACTTTTCCAAAGATCTTTTCCTCTGAAACTAAATAACCAATTTCAACCAAGCTTAGGGTGTTTTTTTACGATATCTAGTCTAAAGAGGGGTGAAAGATACCAAAGACGAAAACAAACTGACAATGTCATTGCAAAAAACGAAAAACACAACACAACACAGTAAACAAAAGACTGAGCAACTCGAACCCCACCAAAAACTGGCCATGATTTCAAGTGCTCCGAAGGGTAAGCATATCCTGCTTCACGTGTGGCACCAGTCGTGTAGCTCATATAAGTACAAATCTGGTGAGAAGTCTAATTCGGTATGTCACATTCGTAGAAAAGAGGACGGGATTGTGGTTACGACAATCATCTGTAAAACCGATATTCGATACCATGGCCGCCGTGGCTAAAATAGAACAAAATGGTAAAAGCATTAATTGTCTTTATGTGGAAAACCATAGAAATGGTGACCACCTGACAGGGTAAAAAGGTAAACGATTTCAACTATTTTCGTATTCTATTATAATTTTAAAGAAGCTGTATTGTCATCAAATTACGATTTTTGAAAATATCAGGTCCCGTTTAATAATATAGCTTCTCTTGTATTCTAAAATGATATGTTCTTTATTTGCATTGTTTTCTTTTGGTTAGCAGGTGATCGATCCATTTACATGACAAACATTTATTTATGAATATACAGTCTGGATGTTTTACCAAAAACATCAACTGCTCATCAGCTGATCGAAATTCAAATTGCCTAATTCACGGGGGAAAAAATAGATGAATTGTTTTATTTTCTGTGATTTTTAAAAGGCTTTTGATAAGGTTTGGCATAAGGGACTATTACACAAATTAAAACCCTTTGAAATTCGATAAAGTACGTACCTTGTTTCATACTTTTCTTTGGAATGAAAGAACACAAAGGCTAGTTACCAACAGTCCTCATTGAACCGTAAGGGTCAGCAGATCTTGTTCCAATATAGCGATATCCGTCGCTCTGCTATTGTTGAAATGCATTGATGAGTCATATCCAGTGATGTATTATCTTACAATGACGGATTGATACATGCTCTCGTTGACCCTAGCACTTCACCAATACACAAATAATTGGTACATGTAATGCCCTAACCCTAAACCTGAACAAAATTTGAAGGTTTAAAATGAAAAACCAGATAACCAGCTGAAGACCAGTATTTTCTAGAAAAGCAATTAATAGATGCAATCAAATCAGCACAATTTTGTAAAAAAGGTAAGGGAGCCAAACAGAATACACAATGGTCATTGTTTATGTGTAATGGATTTATTTTCAGGGGATCTAGTTTTCATGGATTGAGTTAAAAAAATATTTTCATAAATAAGTGGTTCCGTGATTTTGACATACGTCATCGACAAAGAAATTACCTCTACAGAAAAATTTTCAAATGTTTCCTACAATAAATTTATATAGCATGTTTAATAGAATAAATGTTAATAATATTTTAAATATAATTTGCATATGCAAATTCACAAATAAGGTCACTCTGGGATCATTCATTTTTTTTATATGCCATCGTCTGTTTATAATACAAAATCGAAGAGAGAAGGAAACGAAAATTAAAACAAAGCTTTCAAAATGTCCTGTTTAAAATATATAACGAAAATGACTGGAAATAAAAGTTAAAATTTTTATGAAGAAACGTTGGCTCTCTGTTTCTAGATCTTACGATACAAATAGATTATTTTTAATGATGTGTATTAATATTCTCAAAATAATCATTATTGACAGTTAAACATGTTAAAAGTATCCAAACAAAAGCATGAAGCAAAAAAAAAATAAATAACTTGAAAGAAAATACTCCCACGAAATTGAAACTAATTAAAGAGTAAGTCAAAATTACATAGTAAAATGAAAATGCAGTTCAGTACTTTCAATTACATGTACATGTATTAAAATAAACTCAATTACACATTAACTAAAATAACTTTTTTTAAATTTGCAATTAAATAAGGTAATTACAATTATACATTTTACCACCCCAGGTCTGCTTCAAAAACAAAAATCAAAAGTTTACAGATTTTAAAATCATATCAATCCAAAACATGCAAATGAACAAAAAACGGTTGACTCCGGGGGCAGTAGGTGGATTTATTCATATTTCATTTCTGTTTATAATACAAAAAGATAGACAAGGAAACGAAATTAAAGAAAAGTTTGCCAAAGTGTCCTGTTTTAAAATACAAAAAAAAAACATGACTGGAAATCAGAATTAAACCTTTTATGCAGGTACATTGCTTTCTGTTTCCTTGTTTTAATTGGGAAAAATAGAGGTGATTTTAGTCCATATCAAAGGTACATGAGGAGAAACGTAATTCTATAAAAACATTGTTTTGTTTCTTGAGCCGAGCATTAACATAACCAATACTATTTCTGACAATCTCAAGTATTTTTATTAGTGTTACAGTGTATTTGTTTTTTTTTTGTTTTTTTTTTTCCAAAGGGAGATAATTCAAATTGCTTACCTCCCCTTGGCTACTTCTCAGCCCACATGTTAGTATTTTCTTTCTAATATTTCTAATATACTTATATAAGCTTTATACAACACAATATATTTGAAAGTCATATAAAAAATATTTGTCAAGAAATTAATAAGGCCTACATGTATAAAGATTAAAATTTGAGGGATCTTTTTTCACAAGCTCATAACAATCATTTCACACATGTCATCATTACAAAGAGAACTAACTGTCTCATCATGGAATATTCGTGGTCTTGGGGAAAAATACACTGACGGTTTATTTATTGATAATATCAAATCTGATATAAATATTATATTAGAGACATGGAAAGGAGAGAATGCTGAAACTCAAATTGAGAATTTTGTTTCTATTTCAAAGTGCAGAAAAAAACATAAAAAATCTAAAAGACACAGCGGCGGCATTATTATATACATTAAAAAAGAAATTTTCAAGGGAATAACTAATTTATCTCAAGCATCTACATCTCCAAATAGAATATGGCTTAAACTAGATAAGTCCTTCTTTGGATTTGAGAAAGATTTATTTTTATGTGCTGTTTATATTCCCCCTTATAATTCTACTCATTTAGATGATGATTTTCAGAACTTAGAAAATGAAATAGTTAAAGTTTCATTTAAAGGTGAAATTGCATTAATAGGTGACTTTAATGCTAGAGTAAGTGATCACACAGGTTTTATCAATCAAGAATCATATGACTCCCATGTTTTACAAGATATTTTACCACCCAACTATGATGATGATATATTTGTCGAAAGAAATAGTCAAGACCAAACTTTAAATTGTCATGGAAAATCACTTTTAAATATGTGTATATCCTCAAGACTGCGGATACTAAATGGTAGATTTATAGGTGACTCCTTAGGTTATTTTACTTGTTATACTTTTAATGGTTGTAGTACTGTTGATTATGGTCTAGTTAGCAAGGACCTCCTGTCCTCGGTGAAATATTTTTGTACTAAAGTCCTAATTACCTCTCTGACCATGTTCAGATTTATTTTGTTTTGAAATGTAAGTTGAATTTTTCTCATAAAATTGAAAAGACCCACTCTTTAAAAAAATGTACAAGCTACAAATGGACACCAGAGTCTAAAGAAAAAATTTATAAAACATTGTCCTCTAAGGAAGTAATAAATATGATTGTAGACTTCGAGCTAAAAAAAATTTGAAATCAGTGAGTTGGGTATAAATTCAGCATCTGTGAACCTCAGAATCATATTTGACAACATATCGAAAGATGTCTGCTTAAGAAAAAGTCCAATTCATTATAAGAAAAAAAAAGAAAATTATAAAACCTTGGTCTGACAGTGAAATTAGAAACTTAAAATCAAAAATAAATTTTCTTGGGAAACAATTAAAATCTAAGCCATTTGATAAAACATTAAGAAAAAATTATTTTATAACAGCTAAAGATTTGAAGAAGTGTGCTAAAAGAAAAAAAAAACCAGTTCAGACAAAATTTTATAAAAAAATTATTAGATGCTAAAACTGAAAATCCACAAGAATTTTGGAAATTGTTGAAAGAAGCTAATAGTTATACCCATAAAAACATCAATACACCTAGCAACGATAATTTTCAACCCAAAAATTTAATGAAACACTTCCAATCTCAGGGTGACTGGGTAGAACCTGAAAATAAAACTCATATAGAAGAGATCGAAAACTTTCTATCAGATTTAAATAATTACAAAGATAATAATATTACTGATAAACCTATAACAATAATAGAGGTTAAACGAGTAATTAAGTCTCTTAAAGTTGGTAAATCATGTGGTCCTGATCTCATATTAAATGAAATAATAAAAACAAGTTGTCCTGTTATTGTTAAGTCTGTAACTATACTTTTTAATTTAATATTTTCATCGGGATTTTATCCAGAAACTTTGCTTAACTCATATATAGTCCCTTTATTTAAGGGTGGTGATCCACTTGACCAAAATAATTATAGGGGTATTTCACTCTTAAATGGTGTAGCAAAAATATTTAGTGCGGTTTTAAATGAAAGGGTAATGATTTATATGGAAGACAAATTCAGTAAATTTCAATTTGGTTTTCGACCTAAAATGAGGACAACTGACAATTTGTTTGTACTAAAAATTTTAATAAATAAATACATACATCTTGGTAAGAGAAAAATCTATGCATTCTTCATTGACTTGGGCAAAACGTTTGATTCTGTGTGGCGTAAAGCCTTATTTTTTAAACTTTTGTCTTCAGGAGTTGGCAATAAGATGATTAATATGATTAAATGTATGTATTCTAAGACAATGTCAGCACTGAAAATTAACAATTGTTTTACCGACTACTTTGATATAAACCGAGGAGTTAGGCAAGGGGATTCTTTAAGCCCTACCCTTTTTAACATATATATATATAAATGATGTTCCAAATTTATTCTCAGGAAATGAGTGTCAACCGCTAACTCGCGAAAGTTCTGTTATTGGAAGTTTAATGTTTGCAGATGATTTATTAATAATGTCAGAATCAAAAGAAGGTCTTCAGGAAAGCTTAGATAAATTTTCTTCTTACTGTGATAAATGGCAACTAACTGTTAATTGTAAAAAGACTAAGACTATGGTTATTGGTCATTGTCATAAAAAGACGCAAAATATAAAATTCAATTACAAGCACACTGTTTTAGAATCAGTAAATGAATTTAGGTTCTTAGGCAACTTGCTCTCGCAAAATGGAAACTTATTGTCATCTGCTGAAGCACTTTCAAAAAGGCCCTAAAAGGTATGTACTCTATCAAAAGCTATACAAGTGGTCTGAACGAATTACCTGCAAATTTATCTGTTCATTTATTTGATTCTTTGGTTCGTCCTATTCTTACATATAATTGTGAAATTTGGTATATGGATGTGTACAAATCATACTATAATGCAATTGCTAGAGCCAGAAAAAATAATTCTCCTTTGGATAAACTCAGTTTTATAGATAAGAGTCCTCCTGAAAAAATTCACAATAAGTTTTGCAAATTTACACTTGGAGTTAAGAAAAGCGCTAGTAATATTGCCTCTAGATCTGAATTAGGAAGATTTCCCCTTTTTTGTTTCATTGCCACACAGTCACTTTTATATGAAGACCGACTTTTAAGTGAAAACTCATCTGATTTACTTAAAGAGTGATCAAGGTATATACTCATGGTACTCATATGTAAATCATATTAGGTCCGATAATAATATTAGCAAACCCAAGGATGTAACTAAAAACAAAAACGGAGACTGTAAGAATTTCAGTAAAAAATTCTATAAAAATGAAATTCAGCAAAGATATAAAGAAATATATGACAATAAAATATCATCTCTCGACCAAAATAGCAAACTTCTTTTGTTTAAGCATATAAAAACTGAATATAAACAAGAATTTTATTTGACATATCTTAATCTTGATACAAGAAAACTTATATGCAAATTTAGAATAAGCGATCATTCCCTCGCTATTGAAACTGGAAGGTATAAAAATATTCCACGCCCTCAAAGACTTTGTAATAAGTGCAAAGTTCTGGATGATGAATCCCATTTCTTTTTAAAATGAAAAATAAATGATGATTTAAGACATGTCTTTTTTAATGATTTAAAAACTCAATACAAAGATTTTTCTGATAATAAAATGAAATATATACTAAATCCAACCACTAGTTAGCAAGTGAAATCTTTAGGCTCCTTTATTAAACAGTCTATGGAACTGAGGACAGGGGGCACTTGAGGTCATTTGTTGTGTTTAATGTTTTGGTTTATTTTTATTTTTTATGTAAATTTTAAAGTCATCATTATATTGTTGTTATTACATGTAATTGTCATGCCTTTGGCCCTCTTATGGGTGTAATTTGTGCTTTAATAAAGAATTAATTTCATAAATAGATTCTCTTCTACGATACATTACAGTTTTGACGAAACTAAATTTATTGCAACAAACGCATTTATTCATAACTGTGATATGTGTCGGCGACATTTTACCGTTCACTTTTGTCTAAAATTACTCAATACTATGTCCTGATATTAGATCTTACGATGCAATATTGTGTAATGGTGTGTATAAGTTTTCTTTAAAAAAAATCATTACAAACAGGTGAAATATAATAACAAATTCATGAAGCAAGACATTTTTCAACTTGAAAAAGAATACTATGGAATTCAAAGTAATTGCAGAGTTAGTCAGAATTACACATGTTACATGGTAAAATGGCAGTGTGCATGTAGTTCATTACTTTCAATTACATGAATTAAAATAAAGCTGAATTACATATTAGGATTTACAATAAAAAGGTTTTTTTAAATTTGTAATTAGATAAGGTAATTACATTTTTAATTACCCTAGGTCTGTTTAAAAAATGAAACGGATTGCTCTATACCTCGAGAGTAGTTATCCGATTTTAAAATCTTATCAAAAGAAAAAGGAGCGAGATCGGGTGTGTCGACAGAGTAAGCGTCTCCTGTAAGTTTAACCATATTATATTGTCTAAATAAACAATATAATTGGATACAAGTTAAAACAACTTATCATAATCCTCTCCAAATAGTTACAATATACAAAAATTCAAGATGACAGCAGTTATATAATTAAGTATAATATGGAAAATATATTCAATAATATATATAATGTTTAAACAAGAGATATGAGTACAGTTTTAGATACAGCATGCATGCATAACCCGCAACCAAATCAACCTCGGTAAATGAAAGGTTCAGACGATTATTTTGAATGTATCACTGTTAAGGTATATTCCACACAGAAGTGTACACAATTTCAATTATTAAATTCAAGAACTTTTGAAGAGTTGGCATATGATATCTGTTGCGTATAAAGTTCAAATAGTTTAAATGTGAGAACCAATTGTGCTTTAAGAGAAAAAAATCACTGAGCATGCAATAAAACTTATTTAAAATGTATGGGACTATAAATACATTTATAAAGCGCTAGAAAAAAATGCAATATGAAAATCAGGAGATTGATTGATTGGTGATTGCTTTACGCCGCATCAGCACAAATGGCTATATCAGGAAAATCAAGAGACGTGGTATGATTCACAATGAGACAACTCAAAGACCAAAGGCAAATGTAATAACTAATTTATTCAATTCTTTATTGTTTCTCAATGCTTAGTATTGAGTATCAAAATACAATTTTTCTTTCAGCGTTTACTAAACATACACTGAATCATTTGTTATGAATTGTGGAATTATTTACATTTAAAAACCAAATTTCGTCAAAAATAATGGCTGAATCTGTCATTTCACGAAATCTATTATACAAAAAGAAAGGTTGAGAAAATTACAAAATAAAGTACAAAAAGTAAGTGCGAAAAAGGACACAGTAATATTGCATATTCGAGGAAGCAATTCTAACTATGATCCATAATCATATTGCTTTTTAATGAAAATCGAGATGTTTGATAAAATGTGTGGGAAATGTTAACATTTAACTTTATTTTGTAAAAAAAAACTTCAATCACGCAAATAGTTATACATGTTTTAAAAGATTTTTTTTTCATGGAAATCGTTTGATTTTTTGTTGTTGAAAAATATAGTTTTGTTGAAATATTTTCTGCTAGTCTTAATTTGAAAGAAATGACAAATTCTAAAGAATCAAAATATTAAAACTACACCTACGTGTACACGGACATATCAACTAGCAGCTGACATTCATTTGGACAGTATATAAGGGATACTATAACGAACTTGTGACATTAGATGCCAATGAAAACCGAAGATGTGAAGTTGATATCCTTCACAATCTTGGCGATTTCCTTGTGGTATTTATTGCAATTTAATTTTCAAGCAAGGCTTCTTCCGGTCCCCATGGTTATATTAGCTGAACAACATGAAAGGTAAGAAAAAAAAAACCAGTTGATCTAAATATGACAAATACTACTCTAAGATAGATCGGGTGACTTTCGCCATCTTGGATTGCAAAATGACGGAAATGCAAATTTTGAGAGAAGAATGTCATTCATTTGTAAGACTTTTTTACTTAAATGAAGAAAATATATGTGTTTTATCATATTTTTACGACAATTTTTATCAAATACAGATTTTTTTTGTTGCTTGATTCAAGTCTTTTATGTAGAGGAAGATAACTCCGATAATGTAACTTTTTTTTAAAGGAATGGGTTTGAATTTACCTATTTTATTTTGTACCAAGAAAAGAAATCCCGTTACCCCAATTTCTATTTTTCTATTTTCTGAAAGCACATTATAAGAGCTACCTCCTGTAAATTTATCTTACAAATTTATCGTTTAGTCTTCTTTCTATCAAACAAAATTTAATTTTCCATGTATAACTTATACAAAATCTGATAATTTTCCATAACCTGTAGTTTGAAAAATAGCCCCGTGATGTAAGCTATATTTTGACAATTATTAAAAAATACTATCGATTCTAATTTAGACCCCCATCTACCTTAATGATGTTTAAAGTCATTTGACTGAAATTTAAGTCACCAATGTTATTATTTTGACTGTTTTTTTTCTCTCTCTCGATAGAACTAGAACGTGCTCGAAACCAATATGCAGTATAACTGTGTTCTTAATTCGTGTTACAATCGTAAAATGATAAAACCGCAATTGTGAATTGACGGTTGTTTAAGAAAAATAATAGTTTTAAAAGTATAAGGATGAAATGCATTGTTCAATAGTCAAATGATTGTAAACTGGAGCAATTAAATTAAATAAGAATGCATGGTTTACATATATATATATATTAGGTTTATTAATGTACTCAGGATGTGATTCTATAACGAGAACTTTCAAGGAGGATTTTTTCTCCTAAGTGTTATCACATATTTAAAAGTTGCATTAAATCTATATTACGACAGCTCTGTGTAGATATCGGTAGACAAGGATGAAATCTAAGCGTCAGTTTCATATCATTGATACATAAAATTATGGAGTTCGTAATTATATCTGATAGAAATTATTGTTTAAATGGTAATAAAGGTAAATGACAGCTATACACAATCATGACATGTAGCTTTTTTCGTTTGTAAGTATAACTTATGGAACGCCATAGCTGCCTTATGATAACAATAATCATATCATTAAGGGTTCAGATATAACATGAAGCAAATTTTCTATACTATTACGATATTTGACTATACTACTCTGTCAATTTGCTATATTACTAAGATAAATTTACATACTTTAAAGACGTTTTGATATAACATGGTGTTACCTTTTCATACTAGTCTGTAACTTTACTTTGTCATGAAGATATTCTTTTATACTATGAAGACATCTTGATATAACATGGAGCTAACTTTTCATACTGATTTGTCATTTTACTATACTGTTATGTGATATTGTTATATCATAAAGATACATTTTATAATGTAAAGACATCTTAATATAACATTGATCAACTTGCTCATACTATTTTGTCACCTCACTATACTATTCTGTCATGTTACTATCTTATTACGATAAATTATACACCATACAATCATCTCGATATAACATGGAGCAACTTTTTCATACTATTCTGTCATATTACTATCTTACGACGATAAAGTCGTATTCTACAAAGACATCTTGATATAATATGGAGCCACCTTGTCATACTATCATATCACATCATCATGCTCACTATACTACTAGTATTCTGACAGATTACTATATCATAATGATAAATCGTTATACTATAAAGACGTATTGAAAGAATAGTAATGCTGACCAAGGAGTATAAAAAAGCGCAAGTTTTTTTTTGTTTACGTAGAATTTGATAAAATTCGAGGTGAATATGGCATGTTAAAAATTGCCTGACCCTTTTTATTTGAAAAAGTCCATAACTCTGGAAGGAAAAATAAAAAAATTATACATACCACTAGACTATCATTAAAAACAACTGTGTAAAGTTTGAAGTTAATCAAGCAAGGCATTCTCTAGATACAGTGCGACGTGAACCCCCCACCCCCTTTTAAATAAATAGAGTCCATCAAACTAAAACGAAAGGGTAACATTTCACCAAAACACAAAGAACTGAGTACAGTTTAAAGTTAATAAGGCAAGGTATTCTCAAAATACGGTGCGACATGTTTACGACGGGCAGACGGATAGACGGACATTTGTATACCATTGTCACGGAGTTCTACTTATGCACTGGTTTTATAAAACACACTTTCGTATGTACATATTTATTATATACAAGTTCATATATCTATACACTATACTATTAATACATTGTTATAAGAAACACGTCCATTCGTTATAACTTTCCATACTCTACTCTTTCGCATGTCAACATTCTCCAACTTTTATCGTCCTTCGACGGCCGCCTTCAACACTCTCTCACACACATCAAAGTATCATTCACTCTTGACCACACAACTATACAGTAGGGACAGAATAAAAACAAACCAAGTAATCAAATAAACGGCTTGCAATGAGAAGTGATTACAGAAAAAACACAGCCGCATCATACATTAAATGTAACGGTCATTCATACTGTCTGCTACAATTCATGAAAAACAATTAACCTAGAATTATTTAACAACTATGACCCTATCAATTTACTGTCGTCAATCAAAAAACTGATTACAGATAAAGATACAATTTATGAAATTACGGTTCCATGACACCATAATACATCCCGTCAAAGTTTGACGTGCGTATAACAAAAGGAATAAATGTTGTTATAAAGACATATAAGTTGTTATATAAGTATAGCATTTATTTATCTTGGGAAACATTCCTACCAATTAATCGCTTCGTCCTTGATAATCTTGGGATATGAAAGTAACTTGAGGTGCATAAACAAACTTGACCCATTTGGCAGTTTATAACAAAATATCTAAACACGAAAGCGTAAAAAACAAGATCTTGAACTAGCAAGAAAATCAACACTGAATGCATTGCATTAAACACAAGCCAACAATTTAAACAGGCAGAAGCTAAAAAACGGGACCTTGTTGTTTTCTGAACTGCATAGATTTGGGGAAAAAAAATTCAGTAACGAAATTGTTACTACATGTAAATGTTAATGTCATTTCCATAATATTGTTTTTGAAGATTTTTGGTAAAGTATCATAGAGTCTTGCTCACATTTCTTTATGAAATTATTGAGAATACATATTTTTTAATTCCTTTTGGAAATCAATAGCGTACAATAATTTAAAAAAAAATAAAGTAAATTTGATTCACCTTGAACTTTGTCTATTATCTTTTAAACTGGTGAACAACCGTCGCAGTTAATGGATGTTAGTACGACGAAATTCCTGGTATTCATACCAGGAGCCTCACAACAAATCATACAAACAATTTCCGGAATTTGTATTGGTTAAAAAAATAATAGTACGAGGAGCCTGTCGGTTAATCGTACGAATAGTTTGTTTGCGGAGCCACTGCCATACTTTTACAATGATAAAATTCTAATTTTTTTATTGCTGACTTTATACTGAAAAGGATAACAGTTAATATCGGTAGCAATATATTTTGCAAAAGAAGGGCATCAAACTTTTGAGAAAGTTGTAGGTCCATAAAAAAAATGCAGATTACATGGGCGTACAACTTTTAGAACATGGAATATTATATAAATATCATTTCTTATCAAAAGTTATTGCATATTACCTGAATAAGTGCACTTTATAACTAAAACTATCAAATCCAAAATTAAGAATTTTACCACTATGAAAATAAACCTCAAACTATACTCTGTTGTTTTAAATGATAGTCTTATGGTCTGTATAATTTTTGGTGAAATTTTGATTTTTCCTTCTAGAGTTATGGACTTTTTCATATAAAAAGGAAATTTTCTGTACATGCCATATTCACCTCGAATTTATAAATTCTACGTATACAAAAAAAAAACTTGTGCCTTTTTTATATTCCGTGGTCAGCACTACTGTTATATTAATACGTCTTTATAGTATAACGATGTATCATTATGATATAGTAATCTGTCAGAATAGCATAGTGAGGTGATAAGATAGTATGAAAAGGTGGCTCTATTTTATACCAAGATGTCTTTTTAGTATACGACTTCATCGTCGTAAGATAGTAATATGACAGAATAGTATGAAAAAGTTGCTCCATGTTATATCGAGATAATTGTATAGAGTACAAATTTATCGTTATAAGATAGTAACATGACATAACAGTATAGTGAGGTGACAAAATAGTATGAGAAAGTTGATCAGTGTTATATTAAGATGTCTTTACATTATAAAATGTATCTTTATGATATAGTTATATCACATAACAGTATAGTAAAATGACAAATCAGTATGAAAAAAGTCAAATCACAAAAATACTGAACTCCGAGGAATTTTCAAAAAGGAAAGTCCTCAATCAAATGGCAAAATCAAAAGTTCAAACACATCAAACGAATGGATAACAACTGTCATATTCCTGACTTGGTACAGGCATTTTCTTATGTAGAAAATGGTGGATTGAACCTGGTTTTATGGCTAGCCAAACCTCTCACTTGTATGACAGTCGCATCAAGGTAGCTCCATGTTATATCAAGATGTCTCCATAGTATAAAGGAATATCGTCATGACAAAGTAAAATGACAGAATGGTATGAAAAGGTAACTCAATGTTATATCAAAACGTCTCTATAGTATATGAATTTATCTTAGTGATTTAGCAAATTGACAGAGTAGTATAATCACATGTCGTAATAGTATAGAAAATTTGCTTCATGTTATATCTGAACACATAATGGTATGATAATGTTTATCATAAGGCAGCTGTGGCGTTCCATAATAAATAACATATGTTTGTTTGAGATGTTGATGTTATGATAACCGAAATGACTCAACCATGGTAAAAATAGATGAAACTCATGACAATTCCTACTCGCACTTGACAAAAACTAAAGTCCCTGTATTGCTAGAATTTATATTGATGATTTGAACACAGACCAAACTACAAGTTCATGACGACCACTAACACCACTTTAACTTTCAAAATATTCACTTTTACTTGATACTAAATCGACTTTTTTCTAACGCGCTGTAAAGACGAGCGCAGATAAATTTTTACTTTTGTTCGCAATTAATTTCTTCATGTTGTGATTATTTTCAAACATGTAAATTTAACTAGATCTGACAGGATTGCAACAAAGTTTGTATTCCATCGAATCGAAAGCATTTAAAAAGATATATCAACAAATCACATGTGTGAGGCATCTTCAAATTCATATTAAAAATGTATGCAAATTAAGATT
The DNA here is from genome assembly GCA_017311375.1 of Mytilus coruscus. Classification (NCBI taxonomy): domain Eukaryota; kingdom Metazoa; phylum Mollusca; class Bivalvia; order Mytilida; family Mytilidae; genus Mytilus; species Mytilus coruscus. The sequence goes on along the minus strand of CM029597.1, from coordinate 89,722,701 downwards.
TATAGAGGGTAATAAAACAAAGAACAAATAATGTTCTGCTTTATTTAGATTTCACAAACACCAAATTGTGTTAAGAAATCTTATAGAGGATTTATAAAATGACGTAAGAAAAGGCAATTGGTAAGTCTCTTCAATTATATCAATATAACGGAACTATAAACAAATGTCATGGAAGTGGGAGGTTTAGCTAGCTATAAAATCAGGTTTAACCCACCCGTTTCTCGGGAAAATGTCTGTACCAAGTCAGGAAAATGACACTTATTTTCCATTCGTTACATTGGTTGATATAGTCTAATATTTGATTTTGTCAAGTTTTATGGACTTCCCCAATTTTGAAATTACCTTGAAGTTCGGTGTTTTTGTAAATATTTTGTTTAGATTAACAGTGATTAATGTCGTTGGGTTGCTGTCTCATTGACTTGTACCCTACATCATTTACAGACATCGAATTAAGTCGGGTCAGAATATCATTTTTCGTTAGGAACCGTTTAATAAACAAAAGTTATAAGCAATACACGTTGCAACTGCTTGATTCGTAATCCATATAAAAATAGCCGTCGCAAATTTAATGTTATAACACTTCTAATCTCAAAAGGAAGGAGTGGTTATTTTTGCACGTTAATTGACTTTCGTTACAATTCTTCAGGGGTCTGTAAATTGATGATTGTATATGAGTGCATTTACCTAAATAGACCATAGATTTTGAGCCAAATGCAGGTAATAATAATTTAAAAACACGTTTTCTCCGATTTTGCTGAATATGATAAAAGAATCAGTTACTTTTACAAAATGTATAGGTATACAGAAAGCTAAGAGTATCCAATTATCAACTAAGTTTGTACCCTGACATCTCCAAACATATTTCTGCAGATGAAGTAAACTTTAAACATTTTACGATCTTTTTTTTCCGCAGAAAAACTATTTACAACAAAAATGAATGAGAAAAAACAAATTGTGACATTAACTGAAGTTTATCTGATCTTAAAATAAAATCCGACTTAATTAAGCATTAACATTGATCAGCAGTCTAGGCATCGGGGGACTGTCCTTAGTTTTTTTTTGTGTTTATGTTTTAAGCAAATGTTTAAATTTCTCTTATTCATGAATTGAATCTTATTACAGAAACACCTGAAAATGCACCAATAGCTCTGTATAGGTATATATGTTGTAATATTGTTGGAACAGAAAAGCACGTAAAAACAATCAGAATGATGAGCAATGTCAGAGACAATTTACAATGCGCCGACCACTGGACAATTATCACTAGTGGAAGTCATGGAGAAGGACTTGCAATGCAAGGCAGTGATTTAGATCTCATGCACGTTTGTAAAATTGCTGAGGTTTGTGAAGACACAAACATTAATTTCAAACCAAAAACAACGTATTTATGATAGAAGAAGAAGATACACAGACAGATTCCCTCAGCTATATCTTCGGTATCATACAGGTCAATTTGTCTTTGAAAACTGTGTAGAGGAGATAAAAGGTCGTTACTACCTTTCAAATGTTACATTTAAACAACAATTTATAAACAAAATTTATCCGATTATTCATGGCCCATGTTTATCCGACGAACATGGTTTCTTTGACTTTGCATGCTGCCTTCGTTGTAAATCATGGGTAACACAATCGAAGCAATGTATGATACGATCAAATAACTCATGGCCGGGTACCGATGTTAAGCAGTCAATTATACATGACGGCGTTCTATTTGTACCAATAGGTTTTAAAGGGCGAATTTCGTTTTCTGTGGGAGAAAAACTTCTTATTTATACGTTTAAACATACACAATTACTATGTTATGCTCTAATGAAAATTCTTCTGAAATATGTTATAGCTATTGACTTAAATTGTAAAGATTTACTATGTTCATATTTCATGAAAACTCTAATGTTTTTGATATCTGAAGAATTACCTTCATCAATATGGGAACCTGCAAACTTGATATATTGTTTTTTGAGATGTTTTCGTAGACTTCTGTATTGTGTAGAACACTCAGTTTGTCCACATTACTTCATTCCCGAGAACAATTTATTTGAAAATAAGATAAAAGGACGCGCACGTGAAACACTTTTAAATAAGTTGTATATTCTAAATAGTTATGGTTGGCAATGCATCATCTTTTCAGACCAAATCCCGAGTTTCCACGGATAACTTACATTAACAAAGAACCAAGTTGTTTAAATGTTGGCATTCTTAAAAAGTTATTTACTTTTATAAATTATAATGCAGATTGTTTTCTGAATCCTGATATCAAACTGGAGTACACATGGTGTTACCTATTTTGAGTTCCAAAATAAGATACCTTTATTTGTATTATATGTCAAAGTTCTGTAGCAAAAGTAGCCATTTTCCATCATATACAAATAATTTTGGTAATAAATCAACTTATAAACAGTACAGTACATGTGTAAGTACTCTGCTACAAAATACAAAACATGATGCTGTATCTGGATGGTTGATGTTAGTTTCTTTTTTCTACGGGACAAACCAGTACAATTTAGATCTCGACATCCTCCAGTATTCCCTATCTAAATGTTCACCTGAAAAGCTTAACCTAGCTGCGAATTGTTCTTCCTTTAAGCGTGAAGTACTAAATTTGAACTTATTCAGGAATATGCCATATGATCAGCTATCGAAATTTATGATGGTAAATTTATTAGATATTCCAATCAACTCTATCTTAATCATCTTAACTGATAATTGAAGAAGAGGAAAATTTGATTCCGCCTGTAGTTTATGTACATGCCCTTCGCTTCCTGTGTCATTATCATCTCACAAATATGGTAGAATGTTGTAATTCTCTCCGAGATCTACAATTGACTATAGAAAAAGACTATTTCATAGGACATGCGTATGGAACATCTGTATCTTACAACATTTTAGGTTTAACTTTTCAATTATTAGGAGATATAGAATCAGCAAGACAGGCATTTATTCAATCGATACAAATTAGACCAAGACCCGATCAAAATAGTGCGTTCCGGAGATTGTCATTGATTAGTCCAAGGCAAATGAGATACAATTAAGAAAATCAAAGTTGTCACTGTTTTAATTTTTTTCCTCTGCTATTTTCAACGGTTTTTTTCATACAACGCAACAATCCTTGTTTCAAATCATGTCCAGTGGATTTTGTTCCGTGCAAAAATAAGAAAAGAAGGAAAAACATTTTTTATATTGTTAATCTGTTGGTAATCTAACACATGTAAATAAAGGATGTTTTAACAGATGATGATAAATATGACTTATATTTCATGAGGCAAATATTACTTGCATGTTCAGGGCGATAACAAATTAACAATAATTCTAAAAGGCCAGCCCTGCAAATTTAGTTTTACGGGGTGAAAGTCAGCAAATTTCACTGGAATGATGTAATGTTGGATACAAATGTAAGGCCATCCAGGCTCCCTAGCATGCATTTAGCATGGTAAATGTGCTACACTAGGCACCAAATTCAAATGACACATTCCGAAATCGAAAGCCGAAGAAGTGTAGTCAACAGAATTTTGAAGATTTTGCGACATGAAAAAAGGGCAGAAGATAACAAAGACATTTTTAAACTGATAAGTCGTAGACAAACTCACAACCGCAGGGTCATGCAAACTTGGGATTTACTCCCGTATAAGCATTCTTATTACTCAGAAGTATTTTCGTCATCGCTACTGCATATTAATTTCTTGGTGTGGGTTTCAGTCGATAATTGACTGACCGATGAATATTCAATTACTGCAATTATGTATCGTATAGTTTACTATCGCATTGATGCCAGGCACTGGCCTCCACACACATACAGATACAATTATATATGTTATGTTTAATTGGCCTTTAATAAAAGATGAATATAACAATAACAATGAACCTTATATAATAAAGAAGATGTGGTATGATTGACAATAAAAGAACTATGCACCAGAGACAAAATAACGTAGAAATATACAACTATAGGTCAACGTTTTTATTCTGTTATATCAAGTATATACTAGCTTAGCAGTTATTAAGTCTGCGATGCATTGAAGTATCAAAAGCAAACACTTTTTTCACTTGTTTCTTCATATCTACAACGGAATATCACCATCACCATAATTTAGGAAAAGAATCGTAGCAACAAAAAAAGTTAGTGAATAAAATAGTCAACCCGTTTTTATCGCATGTTTGAAGTTTAAATCACCGGTTATAAATGTGGAGAAAGCTGTCTGAAAAAGGACAGGTATTACTTTTATTGTTGGATTTGAAAGAGAAAATTAAGGTGATACAGTTGATTGATGTATTTAGAAGGATCTAGATTGTTGACAGTTGATATGGTGTTTATACGTCCATATTATTGAAAATATTAATCGAATTGTGTTTTCCTTTGTCTTTATGAAAAAACAGACATGAGCCTGTCATCACGTGGTTGTCGTTTTTATGTTTCTATAAAGTGTTTTACGTTTATTGTTGAAGTATTAATCAGGCTGTTGATTTTCTTTTTTATATTGATTCAGAAGTTGTCATACCGGAACCTTTTATAGCTTACTTTGTTACAGGTCTTGCGGTGACCTGTAATTGTCCACACCTCTGTCCTGTCGTCTTTATCATGTTTATAAATAGTAGTCTCATTTCCAATCATAACAAATCTGCTTTAATTAACATTAAGTAAGATACTGAAAACATAGGAACACATGTACTAGAGAGAAACTTGTTGTCCATGGCAATATCAATAAGTATGTAAAGTTAAGACATAATTCTGAATAAAACGCATTTGTTAAAAATTAAATTTTCCTGAGAAAAAAAAAAAAAAAAATTTAGGTCTGTAAATTAATGAGGCAGCACCCCAACCAAAAAAAAAATGACAAACTTTCGGTACTAGCATCACGTCTTTGGCAATAGTTTTTATGTCGTCTAGTCTGCAATTGTTCATGCCATAACTCATCGAATAAAATTGATTCCTACAACAAAAACCACTACTCGTTTTGTATTTTTATTCACAACTAATCAATTGAAATATCATGAAACTTTCAGACTGGTATAACGTATACAATTCTGTATTGGGTAATGAAGGTTTGGATGTGGATATATCATTTCTGTATTCTCTACTTTTATATCCCATGTGTTTCTATTCTTTATAGTGTCTTCAACACCATGGCCAAAAAGAAAATTGACGAAAAGACATTAATTATAATAACAAAGCACCACATTGAAACTAAAAGATTAAGCAACACGTTCCCCACCAAAAACGCGTGGAGTTCATGGATTCTTTACATCTTCTAAATTTTACAACAAACAAAGAAGGCGGAAAACGAAAATAAAACAACGAAATAACATCTATAGAAAAACTTTTAAAAGTATCCTGTTTATGATAACTGATATAATTAAATAACTTGACATATAATTTCAAACAGTTTACTTATTCAGGATTCAGGATCGCTTTGGGATTATTAATATGTCATCGTCTGTTTATGATACTAAATAGAACCTGAGAACGAGAGAAGGAAACGAAATAACATGAAACTTATTAAAGTGTCCTGCTTTAACAAAACGTAAAGAAAAACTGACAGGAAATCAAGATTTAATTTTTTCTGCAGGTAAAAGGGCTTCCGTAATCAAATTACAGGCCATAATTTGTTAAGGTAATTCTAGTCCATATTAAAGGGACCCGTAAAGAGTAGTTATATAAATACCTTTAATATTTAGAGAAACATTTGTGAAGCTTTATAGAATATTATGTTTATAGACACGAGATTGGTAAAAACAAATCATTTTCCTTTGAAAGAAAGATTTAGACCAACGTTAAGGGGTATAATTCTTAAAACAATTGTAGAGGATTCCTCGGAAACCCGTGTGTTGCTTATGATGTAAAATCGAACTTATCACTTCAAATGTTATTTCTTAATTTTAAAGAAGCTTATAACCATAATTCAAAACGTCCCATGAAGGTTATTTGTGTCTAAAAATGTAATTTGAAACTGTTTGTAACTGTTAACTGCAAAGAAAAACTAAGTTTACATATCAGTAAAATATTAAGAAATGTTAAATCGAATTTCAAAATTTGATTTATTAATCTGATAATTATACAAAGGCTTCTGACAAAGTTTCTATAAAGTTTATTTTATATATAAATGTTTATTACAAAATATAAGTTCTTTTATCAATAAATATGAATATTAAAATGAAAGAATAACTATACTGTAAAACATTTCTTTGAATACGATCTTTTAAAATCATAAACGACCGACCTTCTGTCAAAATTTCACATAATCAATTAAGGTTTGAAAAATTGCATGAAAAACTTTAAAATCAGACTGTATCTTGATGTTAACTACAAACATAAAAAAAACAAACAACTAAGTCCATTTATCTGTAAAAGATACGGAAAAAAAAAAAAAAACATTCAAACCTGAACCTATAGGCTGTCGACGCCGACGCTGACTACGGAATATACGATCACTATGTCTCGCTTCTCCGACAGAATATCGTAGGCTCGACAAAAAATCATCTATTTTCTGCATTAAAAAAAAGTTTACAAAAATTAGCTTATATGTTCAGTCTGAGATTAAAGTTGATTTTTAACAACAATAACTTTTAACTTTCATGGAATCCCATAATAAATAGAACAATACTTTTTTAATTATCAAAAGAAAGTATCCAGAGCAAAATTGGAGTTTTTTTTTTTTCGTATCTTTTACAGATAGATGGACTTGGTTGTTTTGTTTTTCATGTTTGTAGTTAACATCAAGATACTTTGACAAAACTAAACTCAGTATTACAAACACATGATTAATTTAGTTTGATATCTCCAAGGCTAATTAAGTTGTCCTGAGAGAAAATGTTTAGTGCTGATGATAGTAATAAATATGTTAACAAAGACGAATGTGATAATGTTTGACGTTTTCGTGAGTAAAACAGGAACATAAATTAAACCAATTGTTCAGAGAATTATTTAAGGTCTTTCCTCCTAAAATTTCATACTTGTTGATATTATTGAAGTTTAAACGAATTTGAATAAAGATATGAAAGAAATGATTGTTTTTTATAGAACATTGTGAAAAAAATGAATTTTGCGGTTTACAAAATCGCCTTGTGCATTAGGAAAAAAGCTTATCTTTCATTTTTTTGAAGATTTGATATATTTTTGAATCTATCCATAAGGGAAATAATCATCAATTTCAAGTTAAACATACTAGCAACCTTAGTTTAAACACTATGATTGCAACATATTCCGCTTATTTATATTTTTACTTAAAAAGAGCGATGATCTTATTTTTAAAGTTTAAAAAGTCACTTACCGTGTCATAAAGAAAATTATAGTAAAAACAAGAAGGTTTCCTTGTACTTTTTTTTTTTGGTGAAAAATGGAATATAATTTGCTACTTCTTGTTTACCCTATATCTCCTTCAGTATTATGACTAGTTACTTTAAGCAGATTAAAAAAATATATGGTGTCTAGGTATTTTTGCAAAAAATTGGTGCAAAAATGATAACTTCTTGTTTACACTAGATATTTTTTTGGTTGATCTATCAAGGTCATATGCCATATATATCAAACCTTTGTCATAATGTTCCAAACATGTTGTAATTTTATATCATCTTTCTCTTAACGATTCAGTGATAGCAAACACAAGCAAAGGTCAAAATATAGATCGTCAAATTCGTCTTTGACCTTGAACACAATTTCAAGGTTGAAGGTGAAGGATCTATCAAACAAAACTCCTGTTTTAGATCAATCGGTAAAGCATCATTTGGAAGGCCAAAAAATTGCATTCAGTCATATTGGTGACCTTTTTGACCTGAATACATGTATTTTGACTAAATACAATGTGATTTGAAATCATTGTTATCATTACGTAAACGGTCAACATATATAGTTCAGTATCAGATAAAAACATTTGAATTCGTGTAGTTTTAGTAAATACATGACTTTAAAATTGTTTTTTTTTAACATAGGCACATTTTATAAGATATGCAAGTACATATTATTAAGTTTAAGCGACAAAATAAACGGCAATGGCCATTTTCTCTTCTTTATCGTGTATTGTATCTTATTTTGATAAAGACATTTCATGGTACTATATTTCAAAATGCAAGAATAGGAGGAGACACTTATCATATTAACGAAATTTAAATGTTCTCACTCCGTTCGGTTTGGATTATTTCCATTGATCGGAGTACCTCATGATATGCTGGAATAAAACAGACTCTAATAAAACAAAATTCAGATTGTCCAGGACAGAACTGTAAGATTCATAAAAAAAACTTTGGTCCAATGTCTAGTGGTATTGTAAAGAAGTGAACCGATACAAGTGTAGTTTAAATATATGTGTAATTAAAATTATGAAATAAAACAAGTACGTCAAGGCTAAAATGCACTTATAAGTTGATAATATCCAAGTTTAACACATGCAAGCGTTTCTGCTTATTACGAGGTCCTTTATATGTATATAACTTAGATTACTAGTTCATAAAATTCAATTTTCGTTTATGTTGTATATCCTATGTGCGAGGCTTAATCTTATTTTTTTTACTGTTTTTTCAATATATTGAACGGAAAAACTTGATAGTTCTTGTTGGCGAACAATAAAACTGGGACCTCTTTTTGTAATCAGTTTTATTCTACCCTATCTGAAATTTGTTTTGAGAGTCTATTGTATTCCAGCATACTCCAGAATACCACGAGGAGGAACAAGAAATACTCTAAGTGACAATTGGTTAGTGCAGTTGTCAAAGTTTTGCAGGTTTCATTGGAAATATACCTTATTGTCAACGAGCAAGTCGCTAAAGGAATCTCTTTCCTTTCCTAACTTCCGTGAAATAACTTCTTGGTCTTTATGATTTAATCTTATAATGCTTCTGTCGGAGATTGCCGACGGAATGAATACGGATAGACCTACCGTTGGCGTTATATAGGAAAATCAATGGGATTAAAATCCTTCCATGAGGTACTCCACAAATTATATATAGGCGTTTAGATTCCCTCTATTGACATTTACTGATATGTTCCATTCAGTTGAATATAACCATTTGGCATCATTTGGCGCCCATATATCTTAATTTTGGCATAACATAATATATATTATTAATAATAATGATAATAATAATATTCTTTTTAAAACTCAGCATTATCATTTTTGATATTTATAACTTTGGTGTATGACATTTGCACCAATTTTGAAAATATCTTTTTTTATTTGCGCCGAAACAAAGTTTTTTTGGGGGCCTATTATTAATTTTTCATTTGCGCCAATTTAATTTGAGCAGGTAAGATCATGACGATTCAAACGAATAAGTCAAAACCTTTCTTGCTTGTGAATGAAATTGAAAGCGAACTAATTATTTTTGCAGCCATGTGAATTTTGAGTGTATGTGTAATGATATAGCAGAAATATTCATTAATGGAACTTTCAAAGTGCTGCCCAAAATATTTTTTTTTATTAGATGTCTCATGATTAGTGTTTACCTGTAAATTGGCACAAATGAAAACAAAAATGGCACAAAACAAAAAGGGATCAACCAGATGGATAAGACAAGTATCAAATAAGCTTCTTAAACCAGACGGAAGATGGAACAATAAAACGTGAAAAAGTTGAATACAAACAAACAAATTGATTTACCTATATTATAATTATCTACCTAATTCGGTGTTTAGTTTTTATTTTAGATTTGGAATTCGTACCTTAATACCCATTCATGCATGCATATATTAAACAAAAATGATACCCGTTCATATTTTCCAGGTATCTAGTATGTCTACTGTAGCAGCCGAATAATGCTGTTTGAACCGATATTGAAATTTGCTTTCGCCCTACTCTCTTCTACCAAACAGTTTTCTTTATATCCCTTTATTGAGAAATTCATTATTACAAATAATTTGGTTTTCAGTTGCGTCGAGCATTGGTTTATTACAAGCGGAACTACGACAATGATATCAATTTGGTTGAATTATAAAGAAATGAAAGAAGCCTTATTAGATTCTTTTCTATGAAAAAGGGCTAATGGACACCCTTATTAGAAAGTTGGTTTCCTATATAATGTATAGCACCGTGTTTTGAAGGCCATGCAACGTGAAATTAAATCTGTCAATTACATGTTTATGTATATATTCATATTAAGACAATCGAACTTCTACCTCAATGGACTTACCATTGCATAAATTTCTAAAATTAAGCAGCCATAAACTGTATGATGAATGTCTATTCTATCAGCTATACATTTGTCAGCAGTCATGGTCGTGAATATGTGCCACTTTATTCTAAAAAAAAAGATCACTACACAAATAATAAAGGCGAACATCACTAGATGTTTGATCTATATCCACACATTAACAGAACAATATCGAGGTGAGAATTTCTACGACTTTTGCAATGAAAAATCTTTGAAAAATTCTTCGCGGAGTTAATACAAGGTAGAGATTAAATAGTAATCAACATAACGGTTGATTTATTGCCGGTCTGTTACACTTCTAACAAACCAACAAACACATTATCAGGACCTATTACCATAAATGACAAAATCATAATCCCATAGTCAAAACCTATCACCATCGATCAAGACAAAATCACAAACATAATCATGACCTACCACCTTGGATCAAGACAAAGTCATAAGCACATAATCATGACCTATCACCATCTATTAAGAAAAAATCCCAAACAAAATAATCAGGACCTAACACTATCGATCAAAACAAAACCACAGGCACATAATCAGGACCTATCACCATCGATCAAGACGTAATCGTAAGCACATAATGAGGACATATGACTATGGATGAAGAAAAAATCCCAAACACATAATCAGGACCTACCGCTGTTCATCAAGACAAAATCAGAAGCACATAATCAGGACCTATCACCATCATTCAAGACAAAATCACAAGCATTTAATCAGGAATCAGTTTCACACAAAAAATTACGACTAAAGTTGATCGAATTGTTCGTGACTTAGGGTCAACTTTAAGTTTTCTAGTGAAACTGATCACAGGACCTATCACTATCGATCAAGACAAAATCACAAACTCATAAAAATATCTTGCTTTACCTGAAATGTATTGTTTCTTTACTCGACTTCTATGACTTAATGCTTCTATTACTAAAAAAACGAAATGGAAGACACTATAATTAAATTGTATTGAGTTTACGTATATTCCATACAGAAGTATATAAATGCAAAATACCAATTATTTATTTTCTAAAACTGTGAAATATATTTTGCGCAAAAAATTCCTAAAATTAAATGTGAAAAATTGTATTTAAGAAAACTATACATAAATCACTGAACATGTAGTTAAGTCAATATGGAATTTATATTACTGTATAAAACAAATATAAACAGTACTTTCAATAAAATGTTATAAAAGCAAGAAGATGTGGTACATGATGTATGATTGCCAATGAGACAACTATCCATCAACTACCAAAGAACAAGACTACATGTAACAAGTAGGGTAGTATTTTTTTCTCAATATTCAGGAATAAACATTTAAAACGAGCTTCATTTGGTGGATACTTACAATTTATTTTAATCACTTGTAAAGAATTTTGGAATATTTTGCCTTGTACTTTAAACTTTTACATTGTATATAAATGTATCTTTAAGCTTTAAAACTTATTCCATTACAGTGATTCACGAAATAACATCTTAAATTAAAAGTTGACAGATTTACCACACGGACCTTAAGTTGTGTAAAAAAGAGTTAGTTATTATTAATTTATTCACCACGCAGTAATAACTGTAAAATAAAAACCACGCCAATATTTCATAGTGCAGAAAACTAGTAATAAATTCAATAAATTAATAATGATTCATAATTATATTTCTTTAGAAAAATGTGACAGTTATTCTAGAAAAACGTATTGGAAATGATAACATATTTTTACAAACGTATTTCAACCATATAACTACGGATAAATATTTGGAAAAATGAAATATATTTTTGAGCATTTGCATCCTGCTTAGGTCAATTTGATTAAAAGAAAGATTCTAAATCAAGATTCATCAAGTTACACCTGAACGGAAATCAAAACTTAATAGCTGACATTAACTTGTATATAAGGAAAACTATGATGTACCCGTTGTGCAATTGAAACGGATTATTAGTGAAAAGATGTGATGTTGATATAATTTCAAAATTGGATGAATATAATAATCAAGATCACATTTTGATTCAATATACAAGCAAGGCTTATACCAAGCAAAAAAGGAGCATGGAAGGTAGGTCAAACCTGTTGGTCTTAATATAGTTAATGCTACTTATGTTTTTATGTCGCCTTAATTGTGCAACGCAATTGTATTATGGATGTTATTGTGTTTAAAGGAGTAGGTGCACTAGGGCCCTGTATTGGCCCAAGAAAATAAAATTTTTGAACCATACTGTTTGAATATGCTTTAAATAAGAAATGAAAATGAATTATATAAGATTTGTTTTTATATTATGACGTCTCAATTACGTCATAATTGCACCTCATTCATGAAAAAGAAGAAAACCTCCGAATTTATGCAGATTTCTGTCGTTATTGCCATTGTGGAAACATGGTGCACAGCAAAAAAGGAAAACAAGTAATTTGAAAGAAGCTTTATAACAACTATTGACATAATCCTACCAAATATAAAGTTGTTTCTTGGATGCGCACATACTTTTCCAATCTAATGTATTCTTAAAACTTGAAACGAAACAAGGAAAATCAAGAAATTTTACAAAATACAAAACTTTCGTCATGGTTTGTTGTCATGGTAATTCGTAAAATGTGAAATTTGTTTTTATTTTCTGAGCCCCTTATACGTGTACCTTGGTGTGATTGGACAAAATTAAGAACATTTCTGGTATCTTTTTAATTTGCGATATCATTTTGACCAATTAATGGTCTTACTTCCCGTACTCCATTGATTTTTTTTTCTGTAGATGAACACATTTTGTAACAAATAATATCGACACTGGCGTCTTGAAATCCTTTTTCACAATCAAACATTATAAACATTATTTACTATTCCAAAAATCCAAATTGTTAATAGAAAATGCTATGTAAGTATAAAGCAGTGTTCCGAATTTAATTGACGTGTAAACTGTATCAATTCACTTACAACAAACGAATGGTCAAATTGATAAAAAAATCTTAGTGCGAAAAATAATTTCAATTATGTAAAAAGGAGACCTTTAATGGAGGGAGGTTTCCCCATAATGTGTTTATATATTATTCATATATTTATAAGGAATATGAAATCAAAATTAAAAACCAATTGTTCAGAGAACAATTGAAGGTCTTTCCACATTACATTTCTACTGATTACAAACATATATGGTTTCTATATACTTTTGACTTAAATAGGGGAGATAATTTGCTACTTCCGGTTAAGCAAGGTCATGTGTCACCCAACCCATTGCAAAAGATCCTATGGCTTTATTGTGTACCAGAATGAAGTTATAATCGATTTACCGTTAATTTTAACATTTGAGGGGCAATAACTCCTATAAGATATTATCAAATCACAGGGTGAGTTTTAATAGCGCAATAACTGTTCGATATCATATACAAAAAATCTAAGGGACATCTTACGAAACCACTATACACCGCAAGAAAAGGGTTTGGAGGAAGAATAAAAAAAAAATAATCAGAACAAATACAATAGGTCTTTCCACAGAAAAGTGGAAAGACCTAATTACGGCGGCTATAATGTTGTATATATATGAATTTGAAGATCTAACATTGTTGGGCTAAAGTTGAGACGAATTATATATAAACATATATATTATGGTGTTAGCACTGTATAACCACGTGCTATCCGCGATGGAAAATGTCTGTCATAAAGTTGTCACATGTTAAGACATGTATAATAAGATTAAAATGTGATGTGGCGACATGGTTATTAACATTATCATCCTTTACGACAGACAAAACAGCTTATCTGGAAGGTACACCATCTACTTGCCACTATACATCATGTACTGTGTTACAACCCTAGATAAAGCCGACGAGGAAAGGCATTGAATCGACCACCGAAAGCTCTATTTTTATGAAGCCTAGGTCGTCCAGTGGTCTTGGGCGTTGGACATGGCGCAGGCGTTGTTGTCACGTTGTCTTAGAAGCAAGGGTTCGAATTCCCGCTGAGGGAAGAATAAAAATTTGCTAACGCAAATTTGAAGATCTAATACACATAAATAGTTCGTCTCAAATTTCGGTGGTCGATGTAATGCCTTTCCTCGTCGGCTTTATCTAGGTTTGTAACACAGTACATGACGTAAGGTGGCAAGTAGATGGTGTATACCTTTCAGATTTTGAGAAAAAATATATTAATTCGTCTCAAATGTAGCCCAACAATGTTAGATGTACCCTAAAGAGGACATTCTGTTATTTTTGTGGTTCGGTTGCTGTCTTATTGAAGATTTACATCTAGTAGTGTTCCTTATATGTATTGAGATTATTCTTAATAACTATTGATTGAATTGTTTTTTACAGAGTCAGTCAGACAAAATGTATCAATAGCGCTGTATCGGTATATGTGTCATACTATAATTGGAACAGAGAAGCACGTTAAAACAATCAGAATGATGAACAATGTCAAAGACAATTTACAAAGCAACAGTAGTTGCACATTAATCACTAGTGGAAGCTACGGAGAGGGACGTATTATGAGAGATAGTGATTTAGATATCATGCAAGTTTGTAATTTTGCAGAGGTTTGTGAAGACACACACATGTATTTCAAACCTGATACAACGTATTTTGAAATGGAAGCTGAAGATACCCAACCATGTTTCCTTCGGTTACGTCTACGGTATTTTACTGGTCGGTCTTCCTTTGACGACTTTTTAGAAAAGATAGGAGAGGGTTATTATCTTTCAAGTGCTAAATTTAAACAACAATTGAAAGACATCCTGCTTTCAACTATTCATGGTCCATGTATATCCGACAAAGATGGATTATGCGACTTAGCATACTGCTTACGAAGTACGTCATGGATATCACAAGCAAAACAATGGATTAAACGATCAAATAACTCGTGGCCGAGTTACGACATTAAGCAATCGATTATGCAACACGGCGTTCTCTTTGTACCAATGGGTGTTAAAGGGTCCATAAAAGAAGAATTAGAATGGCGAATATCCTTTTCCGTGGCAGAAAAACTTCTAATTTACACCTTTACACATACCCAATTACTATGTTATGCTCTATTGAAAATTCTTATAAAAGATGTAATAGCAAAAGACTCAACATGTAAAGAACTACTTTGTTCTTATTTCTTGAAAACAGTTATATTGTGGATATCTGAAGAATTACCTCCGCCAATATGGAAACCTAACAATTTGATATCATGTTTTATGAGATGTTTCAGGAGACTTATTTATTGTGTTGAATACTCAATGTGTCCTCATTACTTCATACCTGAGAATAATTTATTTGAAAATAAAATGATGGGACGGGAACGGGAAATACTCTTAAATACGTTGTTTATTTTAAATAGCTTTGGGTGGCAGTGTATCTTATTTTCAAACCAAATCCTGAATTTTCGAGAATTTACATCTCGGATTTACAAAGAACCAAGTTGTTTACATGTAGACATTCGTAAACTATTATTTTCTACAATTGCTTATCTTGCATATCATTGTCCGCCCAATAAGTTTGATTTTTTAAAGGGAATGCACATTCTATTGTCTTTAAAGAGTTCAAAAATAAAAGGTCTTTACTCGCATTTTATGTCAAGGTTTTGTTGCTATAGTGTTCAGGTGCTACCATTTAACCTTATATCCGATAACAAATCTAGTTATAAACAACATAAAACCCGTTTAAGCATTCTACTACAAAATAAGCATCATGATGTTGTATCTGGATGGCTGATGCTAGCTACGTTATTCTATGGGATAAAACAGTACTATATAGCTCTTGACATACTGCAATATTCTTTATTCAAATGTTCACCTGAAAAGCTTTACCAAGGTGTGACTGTTTCAAATACCCAGCATGAATTATTTAATCTGGACGTATTTAAAAATATGACAATTGCTCAGCTATGTAAATTCATGTTGTTAAATGTAATAGACCTTGTTTCAATAAAACCGCAGGAAATACCGTTTGAAGGGGAGGGAAGAATATACAGTTTTCCACCTCTTGTATATACCCATTTTCTTTTATTTTTGTGCCATTATCATCTTAAGAATACCAGCAAATATCTGGATTCACTCCGAGATCTACAAATAACTATAGAAGGAAACTATTTTATAGGACATGCTTATGAGAAATATGTATCTTACAACATCCTCGGTCTTTCGTTCCAATTATCAGGCGACAAGGAATCAGCGAGACGTGCATTGAAGCAAGGTCTAGAATTTAAACCAAAAAACCGATGCGGATAGTAACAATGGGCTCGGAATATGTTCATGAAAAGATTTTGGTGCATATGTCAATGAGATTACAAAAATTCATCCAGAGACGTATTCTCTATGAAATCAAAAATTTTACTGACCAGAGCTAATTCATTCCATTTGATCAGCGCAGAATTTGTTTGTTTGATTTCAGTTCAAGTGTTGTATGCACATTTAATGACATTTAAGGTTCGATGTACGGTGTGTATTCAACAGAAATATTATTTAAACTTTATTAATGGATGCCTTATGAATATAAATGTACTACTATTATGTATTGCTTTTGTTAGGTGTCGCATAGACGCCTCCTTGATTTTCATAATATACAAATCTAGTTGTAACATGATAAATGTAGTGTCGATAACCTTGAATAAAATATAAACAAAATAGCAATATTCATATCTTTATACAAATCGCCAATTTCAATATGTAATATATTCTAGCAGTACAGTACAAATACAGTACATATCATTTCAAAGCAACACTTCTTTCATGCAGCATTGTACTGATTTGTTTGCTAATTCGTAACTGTGTTTGAATTTTGTTGATTAATTTGAAATATCACCATCGTTTTTTGTTTGTTTGTTTGTTTATACATTTGAAAATAAATGTATATACCGAATTGTTTGTTAAATATTAAGAAAGGCAGTGATGAATTGTTAATTATAACAATAAAAGAACTAATCGTTAAAAATGGCGAATTAAGGTCATGTAGGATAACCATGCAATATTAGAAATATCTCTTCTGTGGTTAAGCAGTTATCCTAGTGAAGTATTTGAAATATTAAACTATTCTGTCTCTGTTAAATATAGTCACTTCTATTCTAAACTCACACTGCGTAAGAGTTCGATTGATTAAATAGACACCTCCCAAGGATTATATGTATATGTGTTTTGGTTCTTTGAGATGTTTTTGGCTGTTATCGGATAAAGGAAAAGGAAATCTTTTATTGATGGATTTATTATGCATAATGTGTTTCTCTTTTTGTGAGCATTTATAAAGAAAACAGACCAACCAGTATACCACCATTCGTAGGACAAAGTGCAAATCGGCTATCCAGACTGACGTACAGAGAAATGACGACAGCCGTTGCAACAGTGCACGACATGTGTTAACTATTTTTGTTTGAAGATTAATTTTCAAATTTCTCTTGACGGACACAATAGAACATTTTATGGACGAACTGACGGAAAGAGGAACAACGGCAGCAAGGAGGAAGTTACTCTTGATGTTCTAATGAATATTTATCATCAACGGCGCGTATCACAATTTTCAGCGTCTCGATTGTTGATCATCTAAATGTGCAAATGCTCGTGTATTTTGTCCTTATTCATGTTATTATTTACAATTTATATATGATCTGATGTAGAATGATCTACACTTTGATTTATTAAGCATAAATAGTAGTATTTTTGTTGAACTAGCTTGTGATAACTAGAAAATCTTTTCAGTCGATCGCGAAAAGAAGGCTGGGCTTATTTTCCTTATTTGGAAAACTGATTCGTTTTTAAGCTAGTCAAAAAATTGAAGCACCTGCTGTCGGCTGATTAGTAAGCTCAGTTTTGGTAGGCCTGTTGCGAAGAAAGGTCGATAAGATTGAGAATTTAAGCCTACAAGTAGAGCTATGCGGCCGTTATTGGCTATACGTAAGTGTAGAAACACTGTTTTTAGTGTTTACTTGGTGTTTCGCGTAATTTTTAGTCAGAAAACATATTAGGCGAAATGCCAACTTGACTGTGTCGTCTGATTGAAATGTACGGTGCAGAACCATGCGGTCAAGATAATAATCTAAAGTGTAAATAGTAACTCAACCACTTGCGGTCCTCTGTTTTTTCTCTTTTTGGTTTTCATGATTTAAATTTGAACCCATGAGAAATAAAAGTTAACTAAATTGGGAATTTCAATATTGAAGAAGAACAAAATGGTCAAAGTGTATTAATATATACTTTTCTGTTCCTTCAGATTTCGAACCAGTACACATTCACTCAATTTCAGCATTATCTGGCATACATTAAAGGACTGGAGCTCGTATAGACCACCCCTGGAACCAGGCATTTCCAACAACTGACCTAAGTCAGATAATGCGCATATATTGTTCTTTGGGGAGGGACTGTTAGAATGTATTGCTTTATAATGTATACTGTGCAATGATGTCCATCAGATATGTCAATTTACTGTAAAAGTACACAACATGATAACACAACCGTGCATGGTCAAGATTAGGATTAGATATAGTCTAATTAATCTATGTTATGTTTAGAATTTTCTGAAATTTAGACATCTAGAGATTAATAACTACATTTGTAGTGTTTAGAATCAGTTTTGTTGACAAAATCTCAGAACTGACTTGTCATAATACATCTGTGAAAAACACACTTGCGAAACCCTCACAATTTCAATTGACACTCTAGTAATGACATTAGCAATTATTGATCACTGACATAGCATAGTGTTGCCCTAGAAAAAGATTTTCCCTAACTATGTCCTAGAAACTATCTTTTGAAAAAATAGTTGGAGTATAATCCAAAATATTATTGATATGAAAAAAAGATGTGATAATGATAATTGCCAATGAGAAAAATTGTCAACCAAAGACCAAATGAGGTAGATCACAGTACTCCTTTAGCAAAACCAGTTTTAACCTTACTGCATATCAAACTAAAAAAGACCAACATATGACAAACGAATGACATTTTAGTGTATACAGGGTACAGCAAATAAAAAATGATGAAGATCAGCATACTTTAAATGAGGGATGATCATTTGATATTCAGGGTCTGAGGTAGGCAGGAAGATTTTGAAAATGAATATGCTGGCGTTTGTTATATCTTAAAAAAATACCAGCCCTTAACGAGATGAAAATGAATATTTTCCACAGCAAAATGCATGAAAACTAGTAAGAAAAGAACAGAAAATAAATATTCAGCCAAATAAAAAAGTACGAGACTAGCAAAAGGTAAAAATAAATATTCAGTTAGAAAAAATATTGTGCCTTTGAATCATTATATCTATCAGATCAATTCTCTTGTCCCAATTCTTAATGCATATTTATTGTTTTTTATTTGCTGTATACATGTAGGAGGGTAGGAATAGGGTACCCCACATGACGAATGATGTTAACATATTTGTTAAAATAACGTTAACGACAAACATTTCACTCCATTTGACGCTAACAGTAACTACAAAATGAGATTTGATGAATTACATTAAAAATAAATAAGGCTCATTTGACGCTAACGTTAGCGAAAAACGGTTGTTTTGGCGATAAAGGGCATTCCTACCACCATGTAGTGCGTTAAATACAAATAGATAGGTATTGCACTTAAGGCCACCCGGGATGAATGTCGGCTAAATTTTGACTGCCACTAGAAAATGAGGGTATATTGAATAGGGACAGAAATTTAGCCTTGCAACAGACCACCTACGGACCCCTCAAAGAGTTCTTGCAAGGGTTCTTAACGTGCGGAGAGCGTGACACTCTCTCTACACGAGGCATTAAATTTCACGTCCCCATTCTATCCTACACCCTATCGGAAAATTAATGTATATCACACGGTAAGTGAATAAAACGGGATTTGAAGTAATCGTCAGAATGTCAGCAACCCAAAACATATGAAAGCCATTAACAATGGTCTTGACTTCAACAAATGCTCTTACTTACTGTAAACAAGGTCAAATTACCTGCTTGATGCCAAGAAAGCCTGGAGATCTACACTTTAATATTGGAGAATGTGCTTCATAAAAGAATGCATACAGCTGTGCCATACAAAAGTTTTCAGGATATGATGGTGTGCAATATCCATAACAAACTGGTGCATAATTTAATTTAAACTCTCAACCAAAGAAATGACATAACCTGAAACCCTGACTCACATATCAATTACACAACCTACAACGTTTTAACCCAAAAAAAAACAACAAAAAAAAAAAAAAAAAAGAAAAACAACAACTTTTATCAAAGATAAACCTACATTCAGAATAACTGTCATACAAGTAGGGGGTGTAGATAACTATAAAAACCAGGTACCCACCATCATTATTCGGGAAATACTTGTACCAAGTCAGGAATATGGCAGTTGTTTTTCACATGTTCCGTTGATTGATAGCTTTGATTGTGTCAGTTTTTATAGACTTCTCCTTTTGGAATTTGCTTTTGAGTTCGGTATTTTTATTTATACTTTTTAACATAATTGACCTTTTTCATACATTTTCAATCGAGTAGCATTTAGTTAAATGATGCATTCATACATATTTCAATTGCAGTAAAGAAAAAAAAATGCAAAACTCTTTATTTATCTTTAACAATTATAATATTTCAAAAAGATATTCGACGCCTTCAGATGTGAGCATATTTTTAAAACATTTATTTTTGTCTTTTTATCATAGTAAAATACCCTTAATTTGACGTCAAAAGTCTTACAATTCTGAAAAAAAGTGCACACGCACTTGTCTCTCTAAAATATATATGTATACCGTAAATTAACTTGCAAAGGTATATAGAGTATTTTCTCGATGACAACTGACTGTGGAATTAAATGAAATAAAACACGTCAGTGTGACACAACAACTTGAACAAAAAATGGTTTACGAACAGGGAAGAAATGTCAACGATAACTTTACAAGGATACATTTAATAATGAGAAATGAAACCTCTTTCCTTCCGTACAACTAATATTCAATTTTAATTATGTCTTCTAAATTTTGACTGCACTTGCATATACACAAAATTTTATTAATATAGAAACTGATATTTTCCTTGAAAAGTGGCAATTCGCCTTTTCAGAATCTAAAGGACTATGGGTAATCTCGTTGTTCGTACACCAAAATGAAAATAACGTTACATCATTGGTTGAATTTCCATTGTTTAGACCGTTTTGGTGTACGTTTTTGAAAATATTACTCAGAATGCCTTAGATTCTGAAACGGCCCATTGGACATAGCTAATAAAGCTTAAATAGTAGATTTTCTGAACCTCATATAAAATCAAAACTACCCTGATATAGAATTAACAGGTGTTAATGCTTTAGATCGCACGAATAAAGTAAACTGAAAACCTGTTTTTATATTTTTTAGAGTGGTCTGAATGTTTAATTTCTCTAAAAACTCGCGAAATGTGCTGCATGGATGGATGTGTTGTAGGATAGTTCGTATTAAAATCGAAATTTTTCACCAGTAAATGCTATATTGAACCTCTGTTATAAGATGATCTTTATATCAGATATTTATATTTAAAACTATCACCTGCTGTACATCACAAAATATTAAACAAGTTTACCTTCGAACATTAACAAATACAGTTTCCAATCATATAACAGATCATCGAAAACGTCCACGCTGTTGCCACAAAGGTCAATGGCTATCAATTAGAAACTATTACTGACTAACTGATAACGCTTTGTTACTTCGGCGAATATTTCAGAATGCGAAACATAGGAATGTTATCGTTTTGTGGAGTTACTGTAAGTTATATGGATACAGATTCTGTTGTCTGCTCTTTGGTCAGATTGTTGTTTCATGGACACATTCCACGTTTCTATTTTCTATTCTATTAGATTTCAGAACATAGAGTACCTGGACACTTCATATATTATATACTAATGATACAGATGCCTAATAAACTCAAGTTTACAGCTGGTATTTGTGTGTTTTCTACACATCTGTAAAACAACTGTGTTATCGTGTTGTATTATTCATGTTATTAACTTAGCACTGACCATTCAACGTGTGTGTGTGTGGGATAAAGGAGAATGGGCATTTTCAGATAAATTAATATTTGATTCTAGATTTATTGAGAACATACAATTTGTTTAGCAAAGGACGTTTGTTTCTTTTAGAAATTAGGAGAAAAAAATCAATAGATTATCCAGTCAATATACAAACTGTCCAATATTTTGTTTAAAAGCAATGACAGTAAAAACGAGGTAAACCATTGAGCACATTTTCTCGTCCTTACCTCGTGCTGTATTCATGAAAAAGCAGGTTGTGACAAAAATAAGATGGCATTTTGTCTGGAGGAAGCTAGAGTTGATGTATGTATCACATAAATTTATATTTCCCCTAATTTATTTATTTGGAAACAAACTATTTTCTCCTTTCCACCTGAAGCATTCCTAAAATAATTATACCGATGTATTTTGCAGAAATTACAATCACTTTTTCAAATCAACCAAGGGGCCTCGGTGGCCGAGTGGTCTAAGTAGTTACTACTGTAATCACTAGCCAGTCAACACTGTGGTTGTGAGTTCGAACCCCGCTCGTGCGGGTGCACTCGACTCCAATCTTAATTGACTAGGATTGTCAGTTTTCCTATCGAAGGTCGGTGGTTTTCTCCGGGCACTCCGGCTTCCTCCACCAATAAAAACTGGCCGCCACGAAATAGCCCAAAAGCGGTGCTTAAAAGTGGCGTTAAAACACCAAAAAATCAAAAAATCAAATCAAATCAACCACCAGATAATAATGTGTTCAGTTAAATATTAATGTTGTAATAGGGGTCCTTAAGTATTCGACCTGGGCTACTTAGGTATTTATATATCAGGAAATGATTGAATAAAAATATTTGTTATTGTTAAAAAAAAAACATGGTGACCGAGAGATGTTTAGAGAAACGAATTTATGTCATTTATGCAACTGTTACTTGTAAGTCTGTGACTATATTTGCTATGGAATTTCAATATATAAAAGGAAAATAAAAATAGTCAAAGTTAAAAAAAATGTTAAAACGCGGTATACAGTAGCTTAGGCAATTATTACAAACATTGTGCAAAGAAACATGAATGATACAAATAAGGAGAAGTGAGATACTTGGCAATATTACAACTATATGTTACCTAACGGTAAAACTTCATATCGTATATGTACATGTAGCTATAAAAGGTCCGGGATGAGAAAACATTCAAAAGAGATTTTTCAACGAAGCCGAGAGTTCCAATTTAGCATTTAATGTGATAAGACAGAGCTGTAAAATAAATGAAAATGAAATAATATTAGGAAGTTACGAATACGAAAACCTTCGCACAGTAGCAAATCTATGGTGATGATTTAAATATTAATCCTTCAATTGAAACATCTTATTAAATATCTAACATTCACAACATTGTACATGTTGTACCACCACTTATATGTTTCGTAAATAAAAATCATTTAGATACATGTAGTATGATATCGTTAGTTATCTCTAAAACGTCCAGTCTCGCAATTTGATTGAATACAAATTATATCACCACTTAGTCTAATAAGGAAAGATATACTGTACACAGGAATTGTTTTTGTGCTTAAACACTTTCCTTAAAACATTTCTTGTTGATGAATTGATAACATGTTTAAGGCTAAATATGCTAACTATCTAGACATGTTTGCAAAAGTGCATTCAGTCTAGACGTGTTTGTCATTGGAATGTTTAGTCTGATGACATGTTTGGTTTGAATGTGTTTAGAATGTAAACATGTAATGTATTCACTACTCACCTCATTGTTAAAGATGGTTTTACCATTTGTATGTCTTGTTCGGTGGACGAATTTCGTTTTATTTGGTTTGGCTGAAACTTTTTTATTTTTTTTTTTTTGGTACATTCATTTACAGAAATGTAAATGATCATGCATTAAAGGTTTTCTCTTTTAAAAGTTATGTAGGCTGCTTCCTTTTCTTTAACTCTCTTCCGTATCAATTAACATATGTATTCACACGCATGAGACAATATCACTTCCGTCACATTTCATCATTGTGAATAAACAGCATGTATTCAATACATTTTTAAATTCATGTTTAATATCAAATTTTTGAAAAGTTTAAACAAACAAAAGACGCAATTTGTTTCAGTTACATTTTACTCATCAAGTTTAAAAAAACTACACCTGATCCATGAAAATCATCTGAGTACGATCTGCGCACATATGTCTTTAAGTTTTTACTGAATAATAAAAAGTAAATAAATATATTCAGTATTAATAATGTTTTAAGCTAGTTTTTCATATAAAAACTCTTGGCTGCAGTTTATAGAATTTTTTTTCCCTAGAGTAAATGTTAATGTTAAACACACCACCTGTTATAGTTGCACCTGCAAACATGGACATAGGGTTGTCATGTTTGTTAGTAGTCTGATTATTTGTAGTTGATACATTTGCATTTAAATCATTATGCACTAATGTTTTTGAGTTTGACAAGTCACATGGTTCTTCTGAATCTGATGTCGTCTGTAAGTCTGAGTATGGCAACATGACCTTAGATATTGTATGAGAAGCTTGTTGTTGTTGTTCAATAGACTGTACTGAATAGTGAGTTAAGGTACCAATGACTTTCCAGCCTCCTTATTGGACACTCTCTTTGGCAGGTCTACCATTTTGAAGTAATGTGGAAGCGAAAGTTTTACGTCCTGAATGATATCCTTACATTATGGAATATTTTTCCGGTATTTGATCACATCTCGCTCAAACGCTTGACTGATTAAGAATTCAAACCTCTCGGTGAATCAGATCAAGATTGAGAGCCCCTTCAGTATTCCCCGGCGAATTACTTGGGGGAGGAGGTGGGAAGTATATCAGGTAAGTGTAACTACGTTCACAAAATTCCAATTTGTACTCTAAATTGTACAATTTTAGTATTACTTTTTACACTTACCTGATATCCTTACATTATGGATATCATAGATTCCAAAGCAGTACAACTATCGCGGTGGTCTGTAATTCTTTTGTTCAAATTATAAATGTACACTATTTACAAAGTCTAAAAAGTCTGACTGTAAGCACTTTCATTTATACATTGTCTGATGTTCATCTCACACAACGATAATTTAAAACCAATAAAAACTTGCATCGCATCTCGTCGGATATGAATATTTCCAAAACAATACAAAACATATATATGTAATAAGTGAACGACTTCTGACAAGGTTAATGACATGTCATGATTTTTATCATGTTTTAAATGTTTGTTTAGATATATCTTCGGTTTTAAAATGGTCGGAGATCATAATAAGGCAAGAAAACGATAACGAAGAATAGTTTCTTTAAACCACTTATTATAATTCTTTGTTTTTTATACATTAAAAGAGAGAAAACAAACAGTGTACTTTTTGCGTTTGGTCATTCTAAATTGATGAAAACATTAGAATGTCGGGAACACGTCAATGTTACACCAACCCAACGACACAGAAACCCCGAAATTCATGTAGAAGACCAGTAATCAATAAATAGCTATCGTTACAATACATCAATGTCAAGTTCTTTATCGCCTCAATCCAAATCATGCTATCGCTTAAATATAGTAGCCTCTATCAAATAAACATTAATATCTGTATCACCCTATTCTTCCTCCTCTACTCCACCTACTATATTATTCTGTTTGTAGCGCTCTCACGTGTTTAATTCTTGCCAGATTTTTATCAAACTAATATCATAGGTTTATATCAGCCAAGTCTTGGACGAGTTCGAAAATCAGTGCCGATCAATTATTTTTAAAAGAGTTATGCCCTTGGAAAAATAAATTATCTGGAGAATTACATTGATAGCGCTCTCATGTGTACAATTCTTGCCAGATTTTTATGAAACCTAAATCATAGGTTACATTGGCAATGTCTTGGACGAATTTGAAAATCATAGAATTTTAGAATTTTCAGTGCCAATCAATAATTTTTAAAAGAGTTATGCCCCTTGCAAATATTAATTATATGGAAAATTTCCTTATGAGCGCTCTAATGTGTACAATGTCTTAGACGAGTTCGAAAATCAATGCCGATCAATTATTTTCAAAAGAGTTATGCCCTAAGAAACATTAATTTTATGGAAAATTGAATCGTTAGCGCTTTCATGTGTTCAATTCTTGTCAGATTTTTATGAAACTTATATTATAGGTTTATATCAGCAATGTCTTGGTCGAGTTTGAAAATCAGTGCCGATCAACAATTTTTAAAAGAGTTATGCCCCTTGGATAATGTGTACAATTCTTGCCAGATTTTTATGAAATTTATATTATAGGTTTATGTCATCACTGTACTTGAAGAGTTCAAAAATCGGTGCCAATCAATTATTTTTAAAAGAGTTGTGTCCTTTGAAAATATTTATTATATGGAAAATTGCAATGTTATCGCTCTCATGTGTTCAATTTTTGCCAGAATTTTATGAAACTTATATGATAGGTGTATATCAGCAATGTCCTTGACACTTTCGAAAATAAGTTCTGATCAAATATTTTTAACGAGTTATGCACCTTGGAAATATGAAGTATAATGAAAATCACATCGCATTTGGTCTGAAGCCTTCATTTCTCTTAAGATATTAATAACAAGTTTTAAAGAATAAAAAAAAGTTTTTTTTATAGTTTTTGCCCTTGTACCTAGGATAGATAAAATATGTGCAACTCGGGGATATAGGAACTCTGTTCTGTTCTTTTATTATTATTATTATTATTGTTGTTATTATTATTATTATTATTATTATTATTATTATTATTATTTAATCAACTTTTTTTTCCGTTTTCCTTCTATTAAAACCTTGTAATTTTCTTCTCTGCTTCCTCTCATGTTTTTCTTTTGTATTCATATATGTCATCTTCTTCGATGTCACTCTATCGTTATTTAAATTTTATTTTTATTTTTAGTAAAATGCGGAACAGTCAAGGCCTAGTACAGCACCAGCTGCGTCACTGGTAAAACTTTTACTTAACAATTATATTGGGGTAATGACCATGACACGGCACCGAACAAAAATCAAAATAAGAAGCTGTCGATACAATATACATGTAAATATAAACATGTTAAATATATTTAAAAAACTAAACCGAAAAAAATATATATAAAGGTGAAAACGAGAAATGGGATTTTTGGTTGTGTTGTTGCCTAACAAACTTAAATAGATAAACGAAATCGATCGCAGAAATGTAAACGATTTCGATAACTCATGATACAGCAATGAAGCAACCTCAAATATATATTTTACCCCCTAAAAAAATATATACACAATATTTATTAGAAAGACGAACAGGTATGACGAACATGATATATGGCATCATGGTCAAAATGATTTAGTAAGGCCAATTTTTCTCCCTCAACTCTGATTCGACTTTATATTAATATTAATGTATAGTTCATTTCGTAGACGAACGCCCTCTTAATCTTGGAACGATTTAAAAATAAATTGGGGAAAAAATTAGCAAGAAATTATACGATAAGATTATATAAAATTTATTTGCATATTTCACCAAAAATAGTCGTGCAAATACAAAACATAATCTAATAACGAGATTAGAACAAAAATAATACGACGATAAGTACAATAAAATATGTACTGTTACATTGGAACTTTTTACAGACCTGGACCTCACTTTTGCAATTATAAAAGCTGCTTCATAAAGTATGCGACTAAATACAATGTTGAAATTTAGGATTCCTGATATTTTTATTTGGTTAGAAAGTAGGTTTTGTACTATTGATCTTTTAAATTGACTGATTCAGTTAAGTTTAATTCGGTTAATAATTAAAAAGAAAGTGGTATTCATCTCACAATGTGTTACAAAATTCACATAGCCTTTAGCCTTTGGGTTTGTTTCCCAGTTTCATCAATGAATTTAGTGTGTCCGTTGAAAGCTGCAAGTATTCCTATAGGTGACTGTTTCTTTGTATTAAAGGGAAGTGACAAGAAAACTCCTCCCAAACGCCAACCGAAACATCACAGGATGATTCGAAAACAGCAGCAACCTCTAGACAACGCAGTGAAAAGACAAAAGCGTCTGACAAAACAACGTCTGCTGATGCTTCGAAAAAGCCTTCCGAAAAAAACAGAGGTATAATTCAAGTTATCAAGACAGTTATGAAGATTAAAAGAAATACAATTTTTTCACATTTATATTTCTGTTGTTTTAGTCGGAGTTTGTTGTTGATCCTCTGTAGATTAGATTACCAAGGCTGATCCAAAAAAATTGATCCATAAAACTCCATAAAACTGAAGAAATACCGCTAAACGAAGGGAGGCGAACCTTTTTTTTTTAACGATTCTTAGCTAAGAAATGATATATGTCCTCAACGACACCCCACCCCCCTCAAATCCGCCAGAGTGTTTTAAGTTTATCAAGGTCTAGAAATCAAATGAAAGCAAGAAAATATCTTGGCAAAGATATTTATCTGTTCTCTTTCGTACCGTTTTGGTTTTTTTCGCCCTTAAATTTTTTATTTGGCTTCCAAACGTTTTGGTCTGATTAAGGTTAAAAGTATTCCGGATAAATGAGTCTTATTCACTGAAATCTTTACTCGCAGACATAATTCTGCGTTTTGCTTTATTTTTGTTTATCTACAGTTGTCTCTCTTGAAGGGTATATTAAGTTTATATTTTGTTATACAATTTCAAATATATTTATGTGTACTTTCAAAACTTTACACAGGGGCTGAATAAATATTCAACTCACTGGTATTTATGTTCCGGATTTGAATGCTCAGTCTGTTCCATACGGAATCATAAGTCAAGACAATTAATAGAGGTTCAACTAACATAAAAAAACTTCAAACACTCAATTCCAAATTACATTAATAGTAGATAACTTATCTTTTCATCATTTCAAAATTAAATAATCACTTACATCTCATGAAAGACAATGTTGCATTTTTTCAAAACGTTCTCTGTTTTTTGTATAAACGATGTCACAGGATAATTTAATCTCCTAACCCTGGTTTACTTAACATTGATTGAAGTATTGAAATACAACATGATGTTTTACATAGTTTTTTTTCTCGTTACCGATACTCTTTTATAACTTTGTAATCTTAAGGAAGCTATAAAAAGATCGTCTATGCGTTAAACATTTCTTCCACTACCAACAATAAGGAGAGAGTAGTCACCATGTATAACGGATCATCTGACATAAAATTCTCAGTGTTTTCATTTTGAATTTTAGTCACCTCCATCACGCAGTCGCAGTGCAGACTTGTCAAAGAGAAACAGAACATCAGCTTCCTCTGAGGTAATCGACATTATAAGTGCATGTTTTCTTTATGGGATTTGTTTCCTACGTTTTGAAATGAATGTTGTTTTGGTGAAATTAAAAAAATGTATAGACATAATGTTCCTTTTTGCTGTTTTTTTTTTTCTTCGAAAGTTTGCATCTGATTTGAGATGATGTATGCTTGATAAAAATTAACGACGTGACAAAAATGTGCAACGTGAAAAATAAAAATTGATGTAATTTTTTTTTAAGCGTTCGTCATGGAAACAATATTGCATATCAGTACACTAATGCAAATACCAATAAATGTAACCGGTATTAAACCTAAATTAGTACGATTACACAAAACTCAAATTTTGATTTGTTTTTTCTTTTTTTCTTTTCAGGCGAAACATGATGGTGCCAATATTGTCAAAGACATTGAGGTAAGTCAGAAAAATGGATGTATGGATGTGTTCTTAACTTCCAGTGGCAAATAATACATGCACATCAGGACGGGAAAATGTTTATGTAACATGAACCCTGCCTTATGCTTGCCCGATAGACTGAGCTCGATTTTGAACGTACTATATAGCTAGTTCATAAGGTAACAGTTCCAAGAAACATATTTTATTTAGTGGGCATAGTTTTCTTACTCCTATCCAACTAGTCTTTGCTCTGTCTTATAAATAACAGTTGAGAGCGTAAATGCTTGTATAGAACACTTAAACATAAGGCCAACATTGCCTAAAAGTACAGCATCCATAATGTTTTATAATTATGGCAATTGGATATTGAAATGAAAGAAAGTATGTTTTTTCATTTTACACATGAGGAATTTGACCATTAATAATACACAAATTCTTGAATGAAAATTAACAGACGTTCTGAATTTATTGCTTTGCAAGAAATATTTTATTTACATTGTAAAATTGATTTAAAACTTTTTTTGTCAAACCCTAGAAAGCGTTTATACAGGTTTTCAATTTTCAGAATAAAAGAAACACAAACTTCTTGTCGCTGCTATAGACTTCGGAACAACATATTCAGGATACGCTTTCTTAACCAAAGATGATTTTGAAACTTTTAAAGCGGACAACTCAATGATAAATTGTCCGACCTGGAACCGAAAAGGGGGATTAAGTTACAAGGCACCTACGTCAGTTTTATTTCGTCCTAATAAAACCTTTCATAGTTTCGGATTTGATGCAGAGAAATATTACCACGAAAATTCTGATAATATTAAATTCATAGTTTGGTTCTTCTTTAACATGTTTAAACACTTTAAAATAAAACTCTATACGGATAAGGTTATCTTAGTTTTAATAGAACCATTTCTTTAAAGTTTCGAACTTTTGAATTGAGTTGCACTTTGTTACGAAAAAAAGGAGATGTAACTTAAGTATACACGATTCAGACGTCAAGCAGACGACAAAAAAAACCTGAAGACACCAAGAGGGCAACATAGCTACATTTTCTCAAACATGATTGTCTATTATACAGTATGTTACGCCTTTAAGGATCGCGAGTCTAAAATGTAATAACTAAATCAAAGAGAAAGTATCAAAGGTCTGTCATTAATACCAAATTCGTCAAATAACAAACAGCATCGAATCCGATACCGATACCGATAGTATATGTCACATGCAGTTCCGGTTGTAGTTACCTGTTACCTTCTGTAAATCCCTCCTCCATTAAGAGAACTTGGAGTTCTTCCAGTAGTTGTTGCATATCTATGTTACACTATGTTACACTATTAAACACCATTTAAGAAGTCTGTTTTCTTCCATCTCAGTACCACTATTAATTTTGGTTAATTAGTTAAAAAATAAATATAAGTTATAGTTAGTTTATTGTAGTAAGAAAACCAGGACGGGTGCAAACAGAAAGATTTTGACAGCAGAGAAAACTGTGCACCTTACAATCAGCATGACTTTATCAGATGACAATTCGAATACTAAAAATCCAGGCTAAAAATAAGGCATAGGTACTTTAATTGTCGCGGGTGTGTTTTAATACATAATATATATATATATATAATTATATAATTATGTAGTTGTGGTGTTATGAGGGTTGATGAAACCACAACTACACTTTACATGTAGTTTCCTCTTTCGCCTTTCTTCTCTTGATAAGATTTGAGTTGAGCAGCGCTATAAACTAATCATAGATACGAATATTACTATTTTGTACACAAGACGCGTGTTTCATCTACAAAAGACTAATATCTCGAATCAAAAATGTTGAAAACTTTACGGTTAAATAAATTATGCAGTTGAAGAGCATTAAGGACCCAACATTCCGAAAAGTTTTGACAAATACAGCTAAGGTAATCTATTCCGGGGGTAAAAAATCCTTAGTATTTCGAAAAATCAAATTCTAAATTCAAATTCTTTTTGATTATAGTTTAAAATTTAAATACCATATTTGATAAAAAAAAATAAACTATAAAAGGATGAGTTAACACAAGATACAATCATAGAAGACAGTAGGGAGGCTGGAAGCAGAATGAAAGCTGTGGATGTATTTGCCATCGTCATACAGTACTTTAAAGACCATCTATTGAAATACTTCGATGACAGAAATGACGTCAAGAATCATTTTGACAACAATGACGTTCATTGGGATTAAAAGGCAAAGCATTTTATGAAAGATGCAGCTGAAGGTATTGGTTTCACGCATGTGTTAACCCCTAAAAATAAAAACAAAAACAAAACAAGATGAAAAACAAAAACAAGCAAAAATGAAAAGAGAAAATAAAGAAAAAGAAAAAAAAGGTGGCAAATGGACAATACAAATGATTACTACAAATGTAGTACCAGTAGGCGGTGGAATCCAATTATTAATTTACATTGTCATGATTAGGTTTGGATATATTATAAAACATATTGTAAAAATTAAAACAGTAAATTCGATATATTACTTGACAAAATTGTAAATAAAAATATGAAATATTAATCTATGAGACATCACCCCAACGGCACAAACAACCTGAAGGTCAACATAGAGTATTCAACTATAGACCGGTATATACTGTAAATTCAGAAATTATTGTGTTCATTTATTATTGCGATTTTTGAAGAATGGACAAAAATGCAAGATTAATTATTGCGATTTCAAGAAAATCTTCTCAAAGACATATGTATCAGATACCATTATGCGAGTTTTATTATTGCGATGCTCACCCAGTCGTATTATTCGCAATAATAAAAACCGCGCAATAATTTCTGAATTTACAGTATACAAAAGTGAAGCGAAAGATACCAAAGGGACTTTCAAACTCATAAGTACATAGTTAGATTCAGCATATCAAAGAAACTCAATAATTCAATTTTTGATGAAATCAAAGAAAATTTCAAACTATAATGTTTATACATAATACCTAAAATTAGAATCTGATGCTGATCTTTTTACCAATGATTCTACTTTCAATTTCTATTAATTGTGTTATCACAACCCAAATACAGAGATGTATTGCACAATTAATAGAAATTGAAAGTAGAATCATAGGTAAAAATACTACTGGCTGTCCCAATATAGCTGGTAAGATTGATAAAAAATAAATATATGTGACCTTTTAACTTAAAGAAACACTTTTTGTAGGAGGTACTACAGATATTACAGTACATGAAGTGACCGGTCCGAATACACTGAATGAAATTCACCAGGCTTGTGGAGGTCATTATGGTGGTAACACGGTCAATGCGGAATTCTTCAAATTTTTGACGACTCTATTAAGTGGACCGGTAATACGAGAGATTCGCGGTAAGCACCATCCGAGTATTTTGATTTTGTGACAACTTTCGAACACAAGGAGACTTCATTCTCCGTTGACGAGAAATCCATGGTAACAGTACGCATACCTGTGGTCTGGAAGAACGTATTCGAGAACCTCACGGGTGAAACTTTAGAGGAAACACTTTCAAATACATCTTACCATGGTAAAGTCACTATAAACAAAGATAAACTAAGAATGAACAATGAACTTTTTCGCAAATTTTTCGACTATTGAATTAACAATGTTCTGAGAGTCTTCGAAGACCTGTTTAGAAAACCAGCGATAGCAAATATAACAACATTGCTGGTTGTTGGTGGTTATCACCTGTTCTTACAAACGCCGTAAAAAAGAAGTTTCCAAATCTTACAGTCATAAGACCCAGGTCTTGCTGTGTTGAAAGGTGCCGTTTTGTACGGATTTGTAACCCATGCAATTACCGAAAGGGTATCACAATATACATATGGTGTAGCAATGCAGAAACCGTACGACCCGGATGTTTACGACGCGAGCAAAATTGCTAACGTCCGTGGACGTGGTGGTAAACGCATGGTTGATGATGTTTTTGATAAGCATATCGAAATAGGAAGGTTTGTAAAATTGGAGAATTTGAAGAGGAGCACGATTAATACCCATTATTAAACGAGCAAAACATTGCTCATTTTGAATTTTATGTAAGCGAACTGAAATCGCCAAAATATACGACGGATACAAAATGCCAAATGATAAGAATTTATTCCATGGAACTTTCAAAAGCTGGCAGAATTTTTCTTAAGCTAAATGCCAGCGGTACAGAAATAGTAGGAATAGTCCGAGAGGAAGAGACTGGAAAGGAAAGTCGTGCTTACTTTAGTTTGATGTAGTGGGATAGCTAAATAATGTAATATATTTAAGTATATATGTAAGAGTCCCGAGACTTTTCTTTGACTTACCTAAATTTTGCGCCTGTGGACCTAATGAAGTTTGCACGATAAGTAATTTCGCTCTGTGAGTTTTCATTTGTGACACTAAAAAAAAACAGAATGGAGTACAAATTCAAAATCGGAAAGGAATTTTGAATTCTGATCTTTGAGTGAATAAAAAAATCTGTAAATGTACTGTAATGTAAAAATGATAAGATTTATAAGACTCAGAAAGTTGTGGTGATTCAGCAAACATTTATCGAATACACTAGTCCAGCGAATTCTCCTTATCCTGCAAATATTCTGCCTAAACGCAAACATATTTTGATCTAAGTTACTATTATCCTTTGTTAAATTGTCTTGAAGAAAATCTTATTATTTTTTAATGGGTAAATGAATTTACAAGTGATGTATGCATATTGTGTGAGACTGAATAACATAAATCACCATTCAACCGTAATTAATACATGTCCTAAAATTATAATCGAAGTCACTTTTTATTTTTGGTTTTCTCTTTGCTGTCCATGCCATAGCAATATATATTTCTTGAAAGAGGATGAAAATTAAACAAACTTTTGTCAAATTGCAGGATAGAAAGAATCCTGTTTTATATATTTTATATTTGGATGTCTTGTTTAGATTGAAGAAATAACACTATTTTAACAGACATGTGTTTGGAAATTTGCATAATTTAAAGTCCTTCGTATATACAAGAGACACATATTTTTGCTCCTCAAGATAGCATGATACATTTTTCGTAATAATGATAATAATAATCTTCATTGTCATATAAATAAATTAAAAATGTATTATTTTTTATTAATTTGACGATGATAATTTTATTTATATAATTAGGTTTTAGAATTTGAATAAGTTTTGTGCTAACAAACAAATAATGCTTCTTGCTTGTTTTACGTCCAGTAGCAAATATTTCATGTATGTTCAGAACACACAAAACAAATCGCCGACCATTTATCTGTTTATTGTTTTTAAAACAAATTGTTTTACCTTTAATTCCATGAAATACAATTTGTTTCAGAAGACAAGTAAACACAATGAGTTTTTCCATTGAATATTAGGGGAAAATAAATACGACATTGAATTTAAAAGAAAAATTATTGTTCCTGTATGTTATTGAACTAAATAGTTCGTTTCTTAATAAAGTCAGAAAACAAGAACTGTTTGTCCTGAGATAAAGAAAAAAAAACGAATGCCCACCACTTCTCCCCCTACAAAATCTGGAGAAAGAACAAAAACGAGTGCCCACCACTTCTCCTACAAAATCCCGAAATAAAGAAAAAAACGAATGCCCACCACTTCTCCCCTACAAAATCCCGAGATAGAGAAAAAACGCATGCCCACCATTTTTCCTCCACAAAATCCCGAGATAAAGAAATAACGAATGCCCATCATTTCTCCCCCACAAAATTCCGAGATAAAGAAAAAGCAAATGCCCACCACTTCTCCCCTACAAAATCCTGAGATAAAGAAAAATTGAATGCCTACCACTTCTCCCAATACAAAAATCCCAAGATAAAGAAAAAAACGAATGCCCATCACTTCTCCCACTACAAAATCCCGAGAAAATGAAAAAACGAATGCCCATCACTTCTCCTCCACAAAATCCCGAGATAAAGACAAATCGAACGCCCACCACTTCTACCCATACAAAATCCCAAGATAATGAAAAATCGAATGTCCCCACAAAATCCTGAGAAAAAGAAAAATTGAATGCCCACCACTTCTCCCAATACAAAATCCCAAGATAAAGAAAAAAACGAATGCCCATCACTTCTACCACTACAAAATCCCGACATGAAGAAAAAACGAATGCCCACCACTTCTCCCCCACAAATTCCCGAGATAAAGAGAGAACGAATTCCCAAAACTTCTCCCCAACAAAATCCCGAGATAAAGAGAAAAACGAATGCCCATCACTTCTTCCACTACAAAATCCTAAGATAAATAAAAAACGAATGCCCACCACTTCTCCCCCACAAAATCCCGAGATGAAGAAAGAACGATGCCCACCACTTCTCCCCTACATAATCCCGAGATAAAAAAAAAACGAATGCCCACCACTTCTCTCCCATTAAATCTCGAGATAAAAAAAATACGAATGCCCACCACTTCTCCCCCACAAAATCCCGAGATAAAAAAGAACGATGCCAGCACTTCTCCCCTACTTAATTCCGAGATAAAAAAACGAATGCCCACCACTTCTCCCCTACAAAATCCAGAGATAAAGAAAAAAACCAATGCCCACCACAGCTCCCCTACAAAATTCCGAGATAAAGAGAAAAACAAATGCCCATCACTTCTCCACCATAATGTCCCGAGATAAAGAAAAAATGAATGCCCAAGACTTCTCCCACTACAAAATCCCGATATAAAGAAAAAACGAATACCCACCACTTCTCCCCCACAAAATCCCGAGATAAAGAAAGAACGATGCCCACCACTTCTCCCCTACATAATCCAGAGATAAAGAAAAAACGAATGCCTACCACTTCTCCCACAACAAAATTCCGAGATAAAGAAAGACCCAAACCCCACCACTTCTCCCCTACAAAATTTCGATATAAAGAAAAAAACGGATGCCCACCACTTCTCCCCCATAAAATCTCGAGATAAAGAAAAAACGAATGCCCACCATTTCTCCCCCACAAAATCCCGAGATAAAAAAGAACGATGCCCATCTCTTCTCCCCTACATAATCCCAAGATAAAAAAAACGAATGCCCACCACCTCTCCCACTACAAAATTCCGAGATAAAAAAAAGCCTACCACTCCTCCCCCTACAAAATCCCGAAATAAAGAAAAAAAAACGAATGCCCACCACTTCTCTCCCTACAAAGTCCCGAGATAAAGAAAAAACACTAGTAATTGTTTGTATTACTGAAACGGTCATTTTAAACTGAACAACTCTTAAATGCCTGAAATTACCGCAAGAAAAAATGTCAAGATCTTTTTTCAGTTATTCAGTACGTGTTCAGTACCCTGATCCGCGCAGGAGATCCAGTACAGTTCAGTACTGACTCAGGTAATTAAGAGAAAACGCGTTGCATTCAATTCAGTAGCGTCAAGAACGTTTTCGTACTAATCAGTACATCGATAAAATAGTTGTTTGGGAATTTTCAGTAGTGTTCAGTGCCAGGTAAATCTATCGATTTTGACATAAAATAGTTTGTGCAGATTTATAAGGCTTGTCTCCCTTCATTCGCGCTCGCTTGGACTATAATTTTCAGTACATTGATCGATTACTCAATGATATTGATTTCTTTCCATGAAAAATACTTCTGCTTTGTTTAATTGCCCAAAATGAAATATGTTTGAAAGTTAAATGGCTATAAATTACAATATAAAAGAAATCTGTGGTCGGAATTGCGTATTTTTTTTTATCTAGCTTTAACGTCGGAAGCGGCTATTGAAAAAAAAAAAACACCTTTAAACTGGAAATCCCAGCTGTCAGTAAAAATCGGGTTCCACTATTTTAAAACTGTATATATATATTGCTGAATAAATCGCTAACGTCAAATTATTGTAAATATAAATTTTCTCTGTGACTATGATACGTAGATTTATGAGAATAAACTTCATTCATTCACTTTTCAATTTATATTTGTTTTATGTTTATTCGATTACATGATCATTAAGCATATAAATCTGTTAAATGAGACCCATCAAATCAGGCCCATAATAAATATTGCAAATACTTCATAAAAACTTTAACTTGATTTAGATTTTGACCCAATATGAATCATT
The DNA here is from genome assembly GCA_017311375.1 of Mytilus coruscus. Classification (NCBI taxonomy): domain Eukaryota; kingdom Metazoa; phylum Mollusca; class Bivalvia; order Mytilida; family Mytilidae; genus Mytilus; species Mytilus coruscus. The sequence continues at coordinate 89,685,028 of CM029597.1, read as the reverse complement.
GCAAAAAACTTCCTATGACATAAATATATATGATAAATAAAAATATATATATAATATTAAAACTGTTCAAGACATTTTTGTTTTAACAAAAATTGAAAAGTTTTTAAAATTCCGAAAAATATTACCTAACACAAAAATGCAAGACATTTGAGAGGGTGTGGATATGGGTTTGCAGAAAAGAGAATATGACTGTAAGAATATAAAGAATAAAGAAAAATGTACCCCAAAAATAGAGAATAGAGAATAATGAGGTGCTACTACATAATGAATAGAGAATAATGGACAAAAGATATCAATAAAAAAGAAAACGGCATTTGGTCTCTTGTGGAGAGATTCTTCCTTCACGATCATACCTTATATTCTTATTTTTATATATAACAGTTCAGAATGTGTCTATACAGTGCCTCATAAGTCAACTATTGCTCGGAATTTGTCTTTTATTACTGTTCACATACATTGTGAATTTAAGAATATATTGGGTGTACATCAATATGACAGCAACTCTACGACCACAATATCTAGAATACATTTTGATACCAACATAAGTCTTTATCAGTAGACAGGTATACTCATATAGGGTATAACAGTTAGAAGTAATTAAACAGAAGCAATCAACAAACTTATACATTCGTACTGAACATGCATGAAATAGTTGCCACTGGAAATTAGGCAATTATCAATCAATCATAGATAACATTATGTTTTAAAGCTCAAAAATATAACACACACATATATATAAATATACGTGAAGCTGTGATACTATGACTATCTTTTATATTTAAGAGTAAAAACCTAATTATTATGCTATAATTTTATATAACCTAAACGAAAATCCTATGTCTGAAAATTATGTGCATTCCTTATATTGTGCATATTTGATTGTCACACGATAACACGTTTTAAAACTTTTGTTTTAACCCCCTTTTCCATTTGTAGATGCATTGTATCTTACTTTAAAAAATGTCCATAAAGAGTTGAAATATAATAGTCAGTGCGAACTTCGGACGAATCAAACTTGTAATGTGTTAAAATCAGAATGAAAAGTGCAAAAATGTATTCCTTATAGATATAGGGAGAAGGTATCATGTTGACAGAAGTGACAAAATGTGTTCTATATGCCAGAATGGACATATCGGAGACGACTATCACTATATTCTTGTTTGTCCAGTTTAAGAAGATGAAAGGAAAAGATTGAATGATACCAAACGAACTGTTGAAAAACCCAAAACACTCATACAGCTTTACAATTTCATAAAATGTATCAACAGTAAAATTACTCCTTCTTTTCAACCATAATTTCAACATATTTAAACACTATTTCTTTAAACATCTTTATTTGTATTCTCATATTTTTATTTATTTTATCTACTTTTATTTATTTTATTAATTTTAATATTTTTTTTATGTTATGACAACTTATAATTTGTATTCATGTTTTTATGGGAATAAACTATCTTTCTATCTGTACATCTTCATGATTCTTTTAAAATTAAAAGTTAAAAACTATACACAGGTAACTTACAGCTGGATGTATTAAACATGTGGTGAAAGCCGGAGGTGGACATCCTGTGTATATGTGATTGGAATGGCAATTAGCTTTTTTGTTAATTTGTTAAGACGACAGTTGTACGTGTATAGAGTGAACCGACACGGATCACTAAACACCAAACACCTAGACTTGAAGTCAACAGTAATCGAAAAATTAAAAAATAATAGTAATCGATATACAGCACTTGGATTAATTTTGAATCAAACAATATATCGTGTTTCTTCAATTGTCAGTATACACTAATTTTAGGTTGCTATATTTATCTTTAACTGTATATTTTGAATATATATATATTGAACATATTTAAACATTGGAATTTGAATTGAATATTTCTATAGGTCCTCTCAGTATGTACGGTGACTTATAGTTTTTTTATTTCTGTGTCGTTTGGTCTGTTGCGGAGATTTGTCTCATTTGGCAATCACACCACTTGCATCTTCTAATTTGTATATATATTTGGTCCTCTTTTCTTTTCACACAGCTCTTAACGTAATTAGGTCTTTGGGAACTACCATTCAACTGTAACTTGATTTTTAATTTTTTATTTTAAATATCTTATCGGGGAAAAGGGAATATATTTCGTAATGTGAGTTTTTCTGTCATAAAATTTATAAAGCAAAATCGCGACAAAAAAATGCTTGTGTGGTACAAGAAAATCAGAATGATCCACCTCCCCTTCAGAGATACATGTTCGTTATTTTATATATTATTGCCTTTTAAATGCTGATATTATATAGATATAAGAAGATGTGGTATGAGTGCCAATGAGACAACTTTCATTTAATTATATATTCATCAAGATCACGGACTGGACCTCAAATAAAGTTTGATGTCGGCATGCAAAGTGTAAACGACCATACCAAAGTCCAAGTGTAAATCATAATGCACGCAGCCTAATGCACGTGCATAAGTGCTTATTCATTTTGGCTATGCTTGCACATAAAAACATAGCTGCAAAAGCCCATTATATTAACGTTCACATACGGCGCTGGTTATACTATCGTCACACAATATTGAGAATGAAAATATGATTTGATATTTAACCTTGTTGAACTTATTAATGCATTCAATTGCTGACCTTGGCAATGTCTCTTTTGGATTGAACCAGAAATACAACCATATTTTTACCCCGAGAATAACTGAAAAGATCCCCCACTCTATGATTGGTCGTCACCTTAGTGAGGGCTAAAATCTGAATACCGAGGCCTGACTGCCATAAACAACAGACGACGAACATCATACAGTGGATACAACATTTGACATGTATGAAAGACGACAATCGACGGACACAAAATGATTGTACTGAATAATTTCAACTGACCGCATAACCCTATAAATCAATTTATTTACATAGTTACTTGAACTCGTCCAAAGAATATATTTCTGGACAAAAACGAATTCAGTATGTTTACGGTACAAACAGGCACAACACCAATAATGGATACAATTGTGGCTTATACTGTTTAATTCATTTTTAGAGCAAAATTTGATTGATTGAGTGTTGGTTGCTTTACGTCCAGTGGCAAACATTTCATGCATAATCAGGACGAGAAGTCGTGTCAGAAATAGATTATCAGAATAAGGGAGAAGGTTTGGTACCATTAAAACGTTTAATCCCGCTGCAAATGTTTGCACCTGTCCTAAGTCAGGAATCTGATGTACAGTAGTTGTCGTTTGTTTATGTAATTTATACGTGTTTCTCGTTTCTCGTTTTTTATATAGACTAGACCGTTGGTTTTACCGTTTGAATGGTTTTACACTAGTACTTTTGGGGCCCTTTATAGCTTGTTGTTCGGTGTGAGCCAAGGCTCCGTGTTGAAGGCCGTACATTGACCTATAATGGTTTACTTTTATAAATTGTTATTTGGATGGAGAGTTGTCTCATTGGCACTCACACCACATCTTCCTATATCTATATATGAAGTAATAGGTATAACAAATTCTTAAAATTTTCTCATCATTTGATAAAAGGATATTTTCTAAGCTATTTAAATTTGTACGAACCATATTTTTTTCTGACAAAATTATATATTTTGCTCTAAATTAACCCATACGATTCTGAAAATATTAAGAACATTGTAACGTAAGTCTCGGGAATTATTCGTTTAATAAGGCTTTTGGTCATTTAACCCCCGCTGCATTTATTTGCACCCGTCCTAAGTCAGGAACCTGTTGTTCAGTGGTTGTCGTTTTTTGATGGTTTTGCACTAGTCATTTTGGGGCTATTTATAGCCAGGGGCGGATCCAGGATTTTAGGTTAGGGGGGCGCAAACTTAAATTTTCGCCGAGCGGATCGAGTCTAAAAAAATTTTGAGGTAAAATTATCGAAATATTCTTTATTAAGCTGAGGACAACCCATGCTTTGTAAATTTGAGTGGGGGCGCACGCCCGCCACGCCCCCGCCTAAATCCGCCCCTGATAGCTTGTTGTTTGGTGTGAGCCAAGGCTCCATGTTGAAGGCCGTACTTTGATAATGGTTATTTTTTTACATTGATGGTTTTGCACTAGTCATTTTGGGGCTATTTATAGCCAGGGGCGGATCCAGGATTTTAGGTTAGGGGGCGCAAACTTAAATTTTCGCCGAGCGGAGCGAGTCTAAAAAAATTTTGAGGTAAAATTATCGAAATATTCTTTATTAAGCTGAGGACAACCCATGCTTTGCAAATTTAAGTGGGGGCACACGCCCGCCACGCCCCGGCCTAAATCCGCCCCTGATAGCTTGTTGTTCGGTGTGACCCAAGGCTCCATGTAGAAGGCCGTACTTTGATAATGGTTATTTTTTTACAAATTGTGACTTGGATGGAGAGTTGTCTCATTAGCACTCATACAACAACTTCGTACATCTATTTTGACCATAGAATATCAATTCTTTTTTATTGTCGACATTTTTATTCCTTTTGTCTTGATAACTCTATAATACATAAACATTTTAAAAGTCGACCACATTCTAACTTTATAACAGTTGACGCAAATCAAAGCCATGCCCGCCAATAACTTTATCGGAAGAGAAATAAAACAAAAGCAAAATTATTTGTCCTTTTAATCTTTGTAAATAAGAACAAAACATATGATTATACATTTTTTGTATTATAGTCTTTACAATAGTTAATTACTTGAAATATAAAAAAGATTATGATTGTTTAATCAGTTGTTTTGTAAGTTGGCTCGTGTCAATCGGTTCACTGATTTTCGGCAATATCAAAGAAAAACCGGCACGTGCCTATATCAGAGTCTCTGCCTATTTATTGTTCACATGGTTCTTTTTCTATAGAATTTGGAATTTATGTATTAAATATCAATCTCTACCATAATATGAAAACAATGTACATGTAACAGCACCCCTTCTAGTCCTAAGTGGCATAATATATATAAAATATATGTACATTGTCGGAAAATATAAAATTTAGTTGAAACAGGACGAAAAGCGAGGCTCGCCGAGCTTTTCTCCTGTTTCGTAGCGAGTACAAATAAATTTTATATTTTCCGACAATGTACATATATTGTTTTTTATCCTGAATTTTTTTCCCAACACTTGAAAGTTAAAGTTATTAAAAGTCATATGAAACTTCAAATTAAAAAAAAAATATGCATATGGTTTCTATATCTAAATGGCTAGTTTTGATTATAAAACTTATGTACATATACTCTATTTTCCAAAAAAAAATCTATAATTTGTCCAAACTTTAACTTTTTTTAATTGCTTGCTTCCAGTAAACAATTCGCCGATATGTTTTCCGTATCGGCAGTGAACTCAGCGTGACCTTTCTCGTAAAAATCTGGTGATCGCAATACGCATGCCGCATGGATCTGTCATTGAAATAAACTATTAGTATCTTATTGTACATGTTATACACGTGATCAATATCCATGCTTCTTTATTGATTGTTTACTAAGGTGACAATCGGTAAATTACGGCTTCAAAATACGACAATTAATTTGCTGCCATATTTTCACATCATAACAGACCGAGAGAATTTTTTTTTTTACGATTATACGATATAGATGCGTAAAAAATGATAAAATCGTGCACAGAAGACTAAGGGATGACATCAAAAGATCAATGTAGGATAAAAAACTTAAATCAAATAGTTTGGGGGTGGGGGTTAAAATTGCTGCAAGTTTTGTTTATCCAAAATCGATTTTACATATATCCATATTGATCAATCAATTTTTCCCAAATTAAGTTAAGAGGGGGGTGGGGGGGTCAGTGAAAAAACTATGTGAATTAAGTTTTTTATCCTATATTGAACTTTTGATGTCGTCCCTAAGTTTATGATATTTACATGCATTGGTTCAAGAATTGGATAAACATTATTTTTAACCAGTCACTCGTTCCATATGACTTTAATCTAAATCATTGTCTCTAATTTCTCAAAGAAATCTACATAGTTTAAACGCGGACCGCGAAGAGGACCCCAAAATTAACTGATACTGAAAAAGAAATATCCGTATTACCGCTTGCTCAACATGGAAGCTGGGTAACAGGAGACTTTATTTGTACAAGTGAAAATAAAACAAAAATGTATTTGTATACCTGTTATTTGTACAATAATTGACTAATTCCAGGATAAAAGTCCTTAGTGCACCAAGTAGTCCTTAGCAGTGTTTAGACGTACCGTATTTTTACTTCGGAGGAAAGCCCACTTGTTAAAAAGAGTCAAAGTTATAAAAATAAAAATCAGGCTGATTTCAGTTTTTTCCTGAATAAAAAAGGGGTTGAAATTTTAAAACAAATAACTCAAAAGCAAAATTGGAAGGAACACTTTAAAGGATTGGGAATAAGTTTAAGAATACGCCGGCGCTCTGGATGATGGACCACCTTTTCCACACGTCGAAAATAATAATATATATGTGCATCAACATCTGTCATTGCAATATCGCATTAATAAGGCGAAACAATAGAAACAAATATTAGTTAGAAAAACACGTATATAATGCAGGCAAAAAACATTCAAAATTGAGAATTGTCTCTTAATCATAACATCTCCTCATCAAAAATCCGAATAAACATGCCAAGGTACATGTTTTTTTTTTTAATCTTAAGGTAAACAAATTGTATTGAAAGTAGAATGACTTATGTTTATTTTCTTTGTATAGATTTTCGTATTTTATTAAAATTTCGTTCAATAAGAATTTTAGTTTTATTCTTAGTTTAAAAATTAAGATGAATAATTCTTACGTATTTTCATATCTCCAAAAGATATATTACAATAGCCTTTAATTGCATTGTTCCATGGTAAAAAAAATCGGCAAAACACCATTTAATTTACTTTGAAGCTAACAGTTTATCTGATCACTCACTAAAATAGCTATAATTTAAAAAAGATTAATAATTAGAAAATAATTATTAGTTTTAAAAAAGGTAATAAATATTTTTATATCATAATTGTACATTTAAACTCTATGAAACAAAACATAAGACAAAAAACATAACTACGTTTTATATAAGAATTGAACAAACTAATTGTAAATAGTTAAAATTTAATATATAATTGGTAAAATCATTATATGATTTGAGTGAGCTGAATTCGAAGTGTCACGGTTTCATACTTAAAAGTTCAAAGGCAAATCTCGTGCATCTTTTATATAAATGCTGAGTGCTTCAACTATTTGATTACTGAAAATAACATACGTGTGAATATGAGCAAGAGACGAGATTCGAATTTTACCGATGCAAAACTACAGACTCTCCTGGACGATGAATTTTGACAATTTGAAAAAAGGCAGGACAGGAGTTTGGAGTAAAAAAAAGGCAGGATGACTATTTATGTAAAAAAAGTCAGGATAGTAATAAAAAAAGGACCGAATAGAGTGAAAAATAAAAAGGAAGGACAGAGATTCCAAAATAAGCCCCCCCCCTTGCGGCCATAAAAATCAAATGGTAGCTCCCTAAAGTAAATGCAACCAATACAGGCCATATTTGTTTATAAAATAACCATCCTAAATATATCCTAAAGTTAGGACCATCCTAAGACCATCTTAAGACACCTAAATTTGTATCCTGAAGTTAGGACAATTCCTAGGATTTTCCTAAGTTGCGACATGTTTAATAAACCCACTTAGGACTAAGATATGTCCTAAGTTGGTCTTAGGACACGTCCTAATCCTAAGACTGCTTCTATAAACAGGCCCCAGTAATACAAATGAATTTGACTCCGATTTCTGTCATATTCGGTTTTATTTCTAAACAATTTCATGCAGTAAGATTTGGTTTTACATTGAGCTCGTTCTTGTCCAGTATTAGATTCCTTGAGCAGTTTTAATGTAAAAGTAAATTTTGAAGAATGATTTGTTGCATGTAAGACAAGTGAAAAGAAAATGTCTTAATTTTATTCCTTAGTAATACGAATGTTTTAACAAATCCTCATTTAGTAAGATTTTGTTTCTCTATAAAATCGTTCTTGTCCAGTAATACAAGCCTTGAACGAATTTCAATGTGAAAATAAATTCTGAAAAATGAATTTGTCTCAGTTTTCTTCTCCATTTTCTGAAAATTATCATATTTGGGTATTATTTCTAAACAATTTGTAAGTAAGATTTGGTTTTACATTCTAAACTAAATTCTGAAAAATGATTTTTTGTTGTAAAACAACTGATTTTTTTTTAATTTTTTTTCTCAGTTCTTTAGTATATATGTCTCTGGTTCTTCGCATGTTGTTTTCGTTTTCTTGTCTGTTGATTGACACGAAATCCGTTCAAACAACGACTAAGTCTTCTTGCACAGATTTTGAAGTGCCAAAACCCCAGAAACTTGCTCGTAAGCCAAACCAAAGAAAAGACCAAGGACAGCACGTACGCAGCCAAGATGTAAGACTTAGCAAATCATATAAATAAATACTTATCCGTCTTATAAAGGTTAAATTCTAAATATTTTCATTGTAAATATTGTACATAATCGTCTTCTATACCTATGTATATGGTTTATTGAGAATAACAATATAAAATTCAATAAAATTTTATTTCAGTAAACAATGTACTAGTATTTGCTTATTAAGTTGATTTTGGAGAGAGAGAAAAAATCACAAAAAAAAAAAAAAAAAAAATCGAACTTGTTACAGAAAAAAAAGGCAACTATAAAACAATATGATTTTTTATTGTCTTTATTATGAACTGCAGAACGCACAACAAAATTGTTTGACAAATAAACTGAAAAAGTACATTGAATAGGTTATTTTATTTTTTCTCCATAAACGTAAAATTCACTATGCATAATTTAAATTTAATTACATTAAACAATCCCGGAAAACTTTTTAACATCGTGTTATTCATTTTGAACGTAACACTGTTGATTGGATAATTCACGGCTCAGTAGAACTTGTGTAATCAGTGACACGTGCCCTCATTATTTTATAAGAATTAACATATCTATTTAAGTTCGATTTCAAATTCTACCAAAATTTACCCTTAAATAAGCAGCGTGTAAAATATAATCATTCGTCCTGTGTGCAAATGCGATGACTATAAAGGGTCCTGGGTGCACTCAGGAGGTAATGAGCAGTGTTTACAGGGCGGATCCAGCAATTTTAAAAGGGGTTCCCAGCCCAGGATAAGGTGGGGGGTTGCAACTGTATGTCTCCATTCAAATGCATTGATCGTCCAACCACCGGAACCCCCTCTGGATCCGCCACTGGTTTAGACGTATCCGACATGTATATCATCAGTGATAAACTTATTAATAAGTTATAATCCATTGCTTTATATTTGCCAAACTACTATTATGTTCATTCTTCTTATTAATCTCGGGCCAAAGCCTCATGCATAACAGTAGTACAAGTGAAGGCAATTTTGAAAAAAGCAGGATTAAATTTCCACATTTTTTTTTAATTTTCAATATAAATGCTTACATCCACATCATTTGAACTCTGGTGGAAAGTTGCTTTATTGGTAATAATATACCACATCTCCTTATAAAAATTATTTTATATTAAATATACCTTCTGTTAAACTCATGTTGTCCTGAAACGCATGAAATATTTCTCACTGAACGTTTGAAATCAGCAAACAACAATCAATTAATTTCCGTTTGAATTGCTTTACATTTTTCATGTCGGGCCATTTATTACTGACTATACAGTATATTTTTTTTTCAATGTTGAAGGCTGTACAGTTGCCTATAATTGCTCACATCCACGTCATATGAACCCTGGTGGATAGTTGCTTTATTGGCAATCATGTACCAAATTTCCTTATTTTTATATTATATAACTGACTTTTAGCTCTGGTCGTCCTGATCTTGCATGAAATATTTGTCACTAGGCATTTTAAATAACAAATCAATAATCCATTTTTTTTTTAAATATGAATATGGTGACCTGGTAAGAGCTGAAAAAGCATGCTGCTTCCATACCATAAAAACATTTATCACACAGCTCACATTCTTTTATATCTGTATTCATTTATTTGTTATTTCGATTTAAATAAAAGACGCCATGTTTATTATGTGCCTATACCTTTCTTGGATTGATACAAATATATGTCCCACACAAAAACTCTTGAGTGATTTTGATAGACGTAAACCTGTTTCAAAGAAAGATTTGACCGTAGTCTCAGATTTTTGATTGTTTTTGTTTAACTTATTCACAATTTGATAATGACGTAATCACACATGAAATTATTACAGTATTAACGTGTTGTTTTGATTTTTTTTTATGAACTTTGGACGGTTCAGAGCTTGCTAAATTCTACCATGTTTATATAACCCTTGTCTTTTTTTGAATACTACTTGCTGCTCTTATTATCATATGTCTTTGACATGTTTTGGTTGTTTTTTTTATGTCGTTCGGTTGCTGTCATACTGACGTGTAACCCACAGAAATGCCAAACTAGCTTAAATACCGATATATTATTCATCTTGTTATACAGCAAACGAACAATTTTACCCTGTTTGGAAACTTTTAAATTGTCACATAATTTCGATGCTGTTGTTTGTCTGTTGTCTTTTTCTTTTTTTATAGCCATCGCATTGGAAGTTTATTTTCAACTTGCATGTACAATGACATATGAGTTTGAATGTCCCCTTTGGTATCCTTTGCCTTTCTTCTCTTATAAAGTTGTAAAATCAAATTTGAAAGGGACAGTTTGACACTTGTCTGAATCTTTAAGGGTATTTATGTAAATTGTGGTTATTGAACTAGAGATCGTACATTGACCGTATGTTGCTACATGTAACATCTTTCTCATTTGGTCTCTAGTTGATAGTTATCTCACTGACAATCATATCATATCTCTTATTTAATATTATACAAGACTACAATATCATGAATGTAATTAAATGTATAATTAAATGTACATGTAATTGAAAGTTTATTGTTGACTGATTTTTTTTAATAGCAAAATCAGCTCAATGGTCATATCAATAAAATGATACTTTGAAGTATTGTTTAATATGCTTGACCAGAATAAAATGCCAGTTTTGTTATAAACAGTCCATTTGTAGTTAAGATTATCATAAATACATGTACTGGTTCACATTTAGACTTTAAACACAGTAATCAGTCAATTGGTAGTAAACAATTGCAACATATCCTGAAAATTAAAGTTAACTATAACATACATGTAAATGTTCACTGAATCTATGAAATCTTGTTATTCCAAATTGCTTTTTCAAACAAATATTTTTCCAATGCACTCATCAAATTCAGATATATGTATGATACACTACAAATATATGCACTAAGACTTCCTATTCCAATAATTTCAAATTGCTATATCAAGTGAATAATTATCCAAGGTATTAACAGCCTTCTAGAGTTGAATGATCTTTCTTTAAAAATATGAATTTGCTATTTATTCAATGCACCATTTCCTTCTTGTCCAGTTTAATCCCAATATCACTTCATGGTACTGTACAATGTGTTTGAGCTATTCATTTTTCATATCCCTCTTTCATATCCTGCAACTATCAGCGATTGACATTTATATTTCCTACAAATCATAAGTGCACATTTAATGTTTGTAGACTGCTTCCTTTTTCAAGCTTGGAATCATCTACAATAAAAATAAATATATGTATATATTGAGAATGAACTTGTTTCTTTAATTTCTATGTATTGTGTAACAAATATTGCAACTTATTACTAAAAAATGAAAGGATATGGAGTAAATGTACATGGGACAAAATCGCACACAATACATAGAAAACATAGAAAATTATCAATGAACAGGGCTTTTATTCCTGCTCTTCATCTTGACAGTTGATGTAGGGTCTTCAACATGAACGAATCAACTTATTACTAACAATAGCTACATGTATCATTTCCTTTTAAAATTTAACAGTAAACCCTGGGTTTTATTTGACATTTGAGTTTTAATTTCTTTCGTCCTTACATTTTGTAATAATTTAAATGTTTTGCAGTTTTTACCAATGTTCAAGTTGATCAATAAATACCCAATATAACCTTTAGAAATGCAAATTCTTAACAGCATTATATAGCATGTTGCTTCATACTTCTTTTCAAAATGTTTTGCATATCCAGTAAAATTACAAGAACGAGAACAGGTACATGATAAAGGGTGCAATTAACATTTGTGGACATCATAATTAAAGTCATGTGTGATACCTACATGTAAGAATGACCCTTTGAAATTCGCCCTCAAGACAATTTACTGTTTTGTTGACAACTGTATATTACCTGGTTAGATATACTGTTCCCAGATATTATCTATAGCATTATACATGTTTTAGTATGTACATGTATATTCTACATGTTCTAAATTCTGGTTATTACAAATACATCCTGATTATTAGCTATTCTATTTCACATTTTACTACAATTAATAGTCAATGATAGTACAAATTTGATGTATGGTCATGAATTTATTTATTTAAGTAAATATATGCTATATCTTGTATATATATATATACATGTATTATAAATAAAAATATTTTTGAGGAACAAATTAACTTTAAAATTAATATTGTATAAAGGCCAAATAAAATGATATGTGTGTTTCCTATTACATCTTTGAAAAAAATAGGGTAGGTAGGAAGGAATTTTTTTTTATTTTACAATTTTATTTTACATTGAGTCTATGGGAGAGATTAATTCCGACTTTAACAGTGCTTATTGAAAAATGACAAAAAAAACTTTAAGGTAGACTTTGTCTTACTTTAAGCTTAAAACATAGGGTAGGTAGGGAAATACACATATTTTTTATTTGGCCTCACAGACATAGTACTTTATGATGTAAAAAGTTAGCTTATTTTCTAGATAATTAGATAATTATGAATTTTATGACATTTAATTTTATATGAAAGTTAATATAATGGTTCAAGAAAATAAAAGATATAACTTAAAAATGTTTTCAGCCATGAAACATATAAATATTGTAAATAAAGACAACATTATCTCAAAACTTTATGATCACTTTTCCTGTACCCTTTTGCTTATGGGCTTTTTGTCCCGAATTCTCCAACTGGTAATAAACATGGATATAATAGATAAGGAGATGTTGTATGATCATTGTAAATGAAAACTATCCACCTAAGACTAAAAGACGAAGATGTTTAAGACTATAAGGCACTGAACAATAATCAACAATGACCATAACCCATACAGTTTTGGTCGGTGAGAATAAAATGCCCAGCATGACAATTGCCGAAATTGTCATAAGAGAAAACTAACGCCATTAGCATGATTAGTTATGTTCTAATTTATTTGAAAATCAGGAGATATGGCATGATTGCCAATGAGACAACTATACATCAGAGTTCAAATGACAAAATATAAGCAATAATAGGTCACCATCTGGCCTTCAACAATGAAAACTCCTATAATGTATAGTCAGTTATGAAATGTCCAACATGAAAATTTTGAAACAGTTCAAAAATGTTAAATGAGAAAACAAAAGGCCTTGGCTTTAATTTCAGTTAGAGAAAACACATGACAGCCATGAACCAACTCACACCACTGAATTACAGGGGTTGTCTTTAAAAAAATAAAATCCTAAAAATCGAACATATTGAACTGTGGTTATTATCATATCTTAAAATTGCAATTTTCTTCAAATGTTATGATCAAGGGTAACCATGGTTACACTTAATACCACCTTCACATAGTGACAGGGCATACCAATAAATTCCACTGTCTTTCATATTTATTTAATATCTTAGCCTTTATATCCATTTTCTGTAATCTATATCATTTAGGAATAATGTTTATTCTTCGCATAGTCTCATATATACTCAAATATAAAGTGTATGATAATGAGTAATATGCCAAAAAAGAAGTCAAAACATATGTACCTTGATGCATATTTTCAACACTCTTACTTAAGTTTTCCTCGTCCAAATTTTATGAAATTCATACACAATGCTAAGAAAAACAACACCGTTACACACACACAGAGATCAAAGTTAGGCAGCGAGTCATTTATCGTTCTGGAGATGCTCCTTTTTAACTTTGAGAATTGCAAAGCTCGAGCTTTGAGATTATTTCATAATTAATCAAATTTATCTCAGGACACTATTAAAAAGGAAAGAGATGTGGCATGACTACCTTCCGCGCTGATCATTTATTAGCTAGTCAACAGATCGATGTTAAGTACAACTTAAAATTCATATATTTCAAAAACATATTAAGGTTTACGTGTGATGCTAAATTCTTAAATAAACTGTACAGCCTTTTCTTCTGTGTATCATAGTTGGTTGTTTTTCCAAGCAAATTAAAAAAATCAACAAGTATTGAAAACACATTATTTTATATAGATCAACCAGCAAAAAAGATAAACAAGTTCCTGAAAAGCATTATATATATGTATTTTGATTGATTGGTGTTTAACGCCACTTTCAGCACTATCATGACTATAATTCCTGGTGGTCTGTATATTGGTGGAGGAAGTTGGAGTGACATTCATAACACCCATTTTTGCAGTTTTAGACATGCACCTTTCAGAAAGAGAAATTGTTAAGAAATATCATGAGATAGGACAAAATAATGACTGACAAATAGTAAATTATATATTTTTACCTACCACACTTCATTTTTGAAATTCAGTTAAGCTGTTCAGGGAAAAAAACATATCTTTTAATGGGAAATTTTCAAACCGAAAGAGACACATGTGCCACTTTTATATAACTAAGTGCCATTTTTTTAGATCAAAATAGTCAACTTTTAAGTTCGTGTGCACTTTCTAGTAAATTTCATGTGTCAACGCTTATGTTAACATGTCACAATAGGAACCAAAAGTGCAGTAATATAACGCCTTCCTAAAAAAACAACTTGATACTGGTGTATAAAGATTAAACTTTGATTTCTGATTGTACTGTGAAATAAAATGATGCAAAACCATTTCAAGCAAATGCTTTCTTTTTTCCACAAAAACAATGTTTAAGTATATACATCCAATCTAATACTATGACACCTATAGAAAAATATTAGTCTAGGTCCAACAGGAAGCTCCCTTGTCATGCTTGTCAATATTGTTACCCCACTGACCTGCCCAGTGGCAGATCCAGGGGGAGGGTTCCCAGGGGTTGGAACCCCCCCTTTTTTACGATAAATATTATACTTTTGAATTGGGGCATTCCCCCCTTTTTATCCTGGGTTTGACCCCGCTTTGATATGGCTGGATCCGCCCTTGCCGTCCATGATTATTGGTATGCTTAGGCTAAATTTAACATCATGATCAGCTGCTAGTTTGAGATTATTTTGTTTTCAATTTAAATGTAAATGTCGAAGAACGGGAATTTCAATGAAAAGCAACCTCCTCCCCCCTTTTTTTATGAAAATCGTCGATCATATCAACAGTTAATGATCATTCAAAGTTCACAAATCAAAAAATCCTTGTAAAGAGAGGAATGTATATAAATATCAATCAAAACTGTCAAAATGTCTTCAAAATATATACTTACGTTACTTCAATCGGACACTTTTATCGGACACAGCAGACAAATGGCGCGAAATTATAGGGTAAATAATTTCGAAAGCTATCGGGGTTTTTCACCATTCTAATCTTTATACGTACAGCTGTATACCCCGCTGAATAGTACTATAGTAGACTCATTTTACATGCAGTTATCAATATTTTATATTTGCGTTACCATTACAGGATAATTATTAGAATTTTATTTGGTTATTGCAAGGACGTATATTAGTTAGTTATACGTCCTTGGTTAGTGCAAGGATTTAATATAGTATTACTATATCTGTATCTGTATCTGTATTAGGAAATCCCTCCTTCAAAGGAGCACTTCATTATGAATATGTTATATACAAATCCTTAGTTATTCCATACAAATATTTAAACAGTTATTATTTGTGTTATCTTTTATCTATTTATGGAAGAGAAACAAATGTTAACAAAGAAAACAAAGACGTGTATCTACAGTCCAGTTGCCGATTATTTCTCGTTATTATTTAATGTTATTCATTATTTTTTTCGCGTTTTTTTTTTATATAATTTCGATTCCTCTGCTATTCAAAGGGAAACAATCCTCATGTAATTTTAATACACTGAAAAGTACTGGACAAAAATTCTATCGATGAACTGACGTGTACTAAAATGTACTTAACAGTACTGGATTTACTGCTAAGCGTTTTTTCTTAATTACCCGAACCAGTACAGACTGCTACTTAACGATTGCGATAATTGGTGTACTGAACACGTACTGAACAACTGAAAAAGATCTTGACGTTTTTTCTTGCGGTAATTTCAGGCATTTAAGAGTTGTTCAGTTTAAAATGACCGTTTCAGTAATAAAAACAGTTACTAGTGAAAAATACGGATGCCCGCCTCTTTTCCCCCACGCAAAAGAATCGTTGTGTCTACAAAATTGGCGGTTGAAAAATCACGACATGCAACGAAAATGAATGTAACACCACTGTCCCAGGTTAGGGGAAGGTTGAGCGCTTACAAACATGTTTAACCTCGTCAAATTATGTATGTGCCTGTCCCAAGTCAGGAGCCTGTAGTTCGGTTGTCGTTGGTTCATGTCTGTCATATTTAATTGTTTTTAAGATATTGTTTTGTAATAAATTAGGCCGTTAGTTTTCTCAATTGAAATGTATAATATTTTTCATGTCGGGGATTTTTATAATGGTTTTTTTCTCATTTTTGAAGACCGTATGGTTGCCTATAATTGCTAACATCCACTTCATTTGAACTTTGGTGAATAGTTGTCGCATTGGCAATCATACCACATCTCCTTTTTTTTATCTATAAAAACTTGCAAAAGTGTCCTGTTCAATACATATATAATTATCGTCTGGTAATACAGATAAAAAACTATTCATGCATGCATATACACATTGTAATTGTACTTCCTTGTTGTAATTACAAAGAATTTGTTAAGGAAATATTTTTTTTAAATATGGGTTTGTTAAATTGTATATATAGTCTCAGCTGAAATATAAACTTAATAATTGACACCAAACAGTATATTAACTGTATCACCAGCCTCTTATGTCATATGATGCCTACGGGATGTCAAGGAAATCGTAGATGTGAAGTTGATATCCCTCCATAGTATACCGAGTTTATACAGCAAGATCACGTTTGTGGATTAACTATTGTTGTAAAAGCAAATTGTACAAGCAACAAAAAAAAAAAAAAAAAAAAATGGAAGGTAAGAAACTAATTGATCCATATATGGTAAATGATACTTTCATGCAGTCTAATGATTTAACAATGAAATTCTATCAAAGATAGTTATAATTGTTTTAAAGGTTAAACTTTGTATAGTTATTGTTCAATGGCTATTATCGTTTCGATTCGTCACCGCACCGCCAAGATTGAAAAAATGCAGGTTGTTAAAAAGATACCTGGAGTGCATGTAGTTTAAAAAGTTTAAAGATTAAAATAATTTTTCATGCATTTTTCTTGGACACATTATTATAATCAGGATCAACAGACCAGTTTATCACACTCCGGAAAAATAGTTTAATTCTATAATAAAATATCTATATCTATATATGTATCTAGAAAGTTTTATTGAAAATTGGTTTAACAAAAATTAGTTACTTAAATAAAATATTGCTACTAGTAGTATTATTATTATTATCACAGAGGACAGTCATACATGTAAAATGTTTGTCACGTTTCCTTCATGACTGTATGAAGTGATTAAAATTAACAAACGAGCTCTATCATAATGAATGTCACAATGCTGTCTGATGATAGATTTATATATGACGGTTTGAAGAAAACAAAATATAAATCTACCAGATAACTTTTTTTTTACTAATAAAGTACAGCAAATGTATGAACAAAACAACAACAAAAAAGACAAAGACCGGTATAATTCTGTTAAAATCCGGTCAATTGATATTTTTTAAAGTACAAACTATCATTTATTTACGTGATATATTACTTCCCTGACGTTTATTTATAGAAAATCTTACACAACACGATTTTCTTTTTGTTTGATTTCTATGTCGAGAAATAAATAGCGTCACGGAAATGAAGCTGAACAATAGGGACAATCACATTTTGTGGTGTACAGGCGTTATGATACAAGAAATAACGAAACAACATGACTGTCACTTTATACAAAATATTTTGTTGGAGACATTGTTTTGATTTCTCAATTTATGTTTTTCATCTTCCGTCTTCCTCCGAGCAACTTAATCTATCGAAAGGTCTACGAAAGTCAGATGCACTGATGAGTTATTTATACATCGTATTTAATCTTGCATAAAGTATTTTGTTTTGTCTTTGGGGTACATTTTAGGGTGCTTGTAAAGATCAAAGGAAAAGCTCGGTTTACTATAAAATTTTACACGAAAATATGTTTTGAAATATTGTAATGCTACAAAATTGTAAATTAATAAATTACCCCAAACATTTGTGAGTAAAATTACATGTACCCCTTCTTAAGTGCTTTGAAAAGGGATTCAAATAAGGGAACGACCATTTAACTTCAAAAGGGGGGGGGGTTATGTTTTTTTTTTGTAAAAAATATTCTGATCCCCAATTTGATGAAAAAAAAAATATTCTGGTAAAGCAGATCACAAATAAAAAATATTCTGAATCCAGATTTTCCCCATACCTTATAGTGTTCAATATTGAAAAAAATAATTTGATTGATAGCGTTGAAAAACTAAATAAAATTGATCGCTTATCAATGGACGAATCTTTTATTTTGGTGTAACCCATACCCCCCCCCCCTTTTTTTTTAAGTTAAATGGTTGCTCCCTAAGTTTAAAATGGGATACATTATTGGACTAAAGGAATGTGGTGCTAGCTTGTAGTATTTCTTTCTTTTTTTTTTTCGAAATGTGCGAGTCAAGTTCTGTCTCTGTTTGATACGGGTGCTCAAAGAACGGAGGAAATAACTAAGAGAAGACAATCTAAAACTCTCTGATGATTTAAATCATTTCTTCAGTGGTGCGAGTGTGTAGTATTTTTTTTCTCAAGTGGTGCGAGTTCTGTCTCTGTGTGACACGGGTGCTCTGAGAAAGGAGGAAATTTACGAAGAGTAGAAGAAAACAATCTAATGATTAAACACATTTCTACGAGTTTGTTATATATTTTTTTTTTTTTTTGAGTGGTGCTAGTTTGATTAAGTGATGCAAGTTGTAATAATTAGTGAGTGTTTGAGTGGTGCGAATTGGCCGTGGGCCTAGTTGTCATAAATGCTTAAAACAGATACAAAACCATTTCCGCATGCTTACAAAACGTAGACGATAAGGAACAAGCTACGGAACTTTATTTGGGGTTTAATTAAGTAAGCTACGCTAATTAAAGCAATTACTATATGAAGTTATAAAGTACATTACATACACTAACTATTTATCTTTATATAATACTTCAGACGACTGTCGGCTCGGAGACAGACCGGCTAAAAAATGTTGGTCTACAAATTTAATAGTATAGATATTGTGCTAATGGTTCTTCAGAATCGTTTTAGATAAAAAAAAAAAAAGGTAAATTTTTTTGAAGTTTACTAGAACTAACACCAAATTCCGTAACACATTTTAACTGATAGTTTAGAGGTAGGGGTACGGGGAACCCTTCAACTTCAATCCTATGTGGTAGGGGTGAGCAACTTAGACGACCTTTTCCCACCATTTTCATATGTTTTGAATATTCAAAAATGTATCCTTTCTGATGCTTTCATTTATTTATTCGACATATAATAGACCCATTTTATAGCTATACTACGCAAAAACTTCATATATTTAATCTGTTTTTCTTGCCCTCATCATATATTGTGAAACTTGAAATAGTGACTTACTAGTATTCTAGAGGCTCATCCATACCACTCATTATATAGTGAGTGCTCCCACCAAACCCCTAAAAAATTGAAAAGTTGTTTTTCCACTTAATCATGTGTTGGCGATCGAATGAATAATATCATTAAATAAACTAATCGTATTATTTGAATCTTATTACAGTACCAGCAACACAAATTACATCAATAGCTCTGTATAGGTATCTGTGTCATAATATTATTGGTACGGAAAAACACGTAAACACAATCAGAATGATGCACAATGTAAGAGACAATTTACATAGCCTCAAGAATTTTACGACAATAACTAGCGGAAGTTATGGAGAGGGAATTGAAATGCGAGGTAGTGATTTAGATGTCATGTACGTTTCGATGGATGTTGAAATTTGTGAAGACACAAATATTTATTTCAAACCTGATACCACGTATTTTATAATCGAAGCAGAAGATACCAAGCCAGGTTTCTCTCAGTTACGTCTAGTACATATGGCAAATGATGATTTGAATTTCGTTGAATATTGTGATGAGATAGGAGGTGATTATTACTTTTCAAACGATAAATTTAAAAAACAGTTTTTAGACGGTTATTTTATGTCTATTCATGGGCCATGTTTAACCGACAGATTTGAATTATTGGACATTGCATTCAGCTTTCATAGTAATTCATGGATAACACCAGCAAAACAATGGATAGCGCGATCAAATAACCCGTGACCGGAATTCGATGTTAAAAAGTCTATCATTAACCACGGCGTTCTGTTTGTTCCAATTGGTGATAAAGGATCTACAAATGAAGAATTAGAATGGCGAATGTCCTTTTCCGTTGCAGAAAAACTTCTAATCTTTGGCTTTGCTCATACACAATTACTATGTTATGCTCTAATGAAAATTCTTCTAAAAGATGTAATAGCTATTGACTTGGATTGTAAAGAATTGCTTTGTTCATATTATCTGAAAACAATTATGTTTTGGATATCTGAGGAGTTGCCTCAATCAATATGGAAACCTAAAAACTTAATATCTTGTTTTATGAGATGTTACAGGAGACTTTTATATTGTGTTGACTACTCATTTTGTCCCCATTACTTCATTCCTGAGAATAATTTATTTGAGAATAAGATAAAAGGACGCGCACGGGAAATACTCTTAGATAAGCTGTATATTCTGAATACTTATGGTTGGAAATGTATCTTATTGTCAGACCAAATCTCGAATTTCCTGGTATTAGCATATCTCTTACCAAGAGAACCAAGTCTGTTAAATGTCGACATTCGTAAGCAATTATTCCCTTTAAATATGTGGGTTGCAGATTGTTTATTTACGAATACTGATTTCAAAGCAGAAGAAGGCATACGCCCGATATTGTCTATTGAGAGTTCCAAAATAAAATCCATTTACTCGTACTACACGTCAAAGTTTTCTTTCAGAAGTCAAAGTTTACTACAATCAAATGATTTATACGGCAACAAATCTACTTATAGTCAGTACAAAACTTGTGTAAGTACTCTGCTACAGAGTACACGTCATGATGCTGTATCCGGATGGCTACTGTTAGCTTCGTTTTTCTATAAGACAAAACATTACAATACAGCTCTAAACATCCTCCAGTATTCTTTATTAAAATGTTCGCCTGAAAAGCTATACGTTCGCTCGGAATTGTCGCCCAGCCAGTATGAATTATTAAATCTGAACGTATTTAAAAATATGACAATTTTTCAGATATGGAAATTCTTGTTGATGAATTTAATAGCCTTTCCTAGAAACTCGATGTTAATACCGAGTGAAATACAGATTGAAGCAAAGGGAAGATTAGCCAAAATTCCGCCTGTCGTATATGCTCATTGCCTTCGATTTCTATGTCATTATCACCTAAACAATACCAGAAAATATCGGGATTCTCTCCGAGATCTACAATTAACTATAGAACAAGACTATTTTATACCATGTGATTGTTGGAAAGCTGCATCATACAATATCTTAGGTACATCTTTTCAATTAGTAAAAGACATAGAATCAGCAAGACATTCATTTATGCAATCAATGCTATTACTGCCAGACCCAAACATTAATAATGCGTTTCAGAAATTTTCTTTGTTAGATTGAATTATCTATAAAACCAAAAATATATCTGTAAGATGTTTTTCCCTTCATTAATGGTAGGCTTTTTGACCATGTTTTTTCTTTACTGATTTAAGTTCCATGCTGAGTGTTATAATATATAACATAATTTGTTTGTTTTTAAATTCTTTATTTATTTTTATATATCTTTTTTTTACAATACCGGTTGTCAAACACACAAGCAATATGTAAATTTGGATATATAAATCTACGCTAAGATGTCGCAGAAGCATGGGTTCAAATCCCACTGAGAACAGAACAAAACTTTGCTACGGCGCATATCTCCGAATCTTTAAATTTAACATTGTTTGACTAAAATTCAAACAAATAGATATAGGAAGATGTGGTGTGAGTGCCAATGAGACAACTCTCCATCCAAATAACAATTTATAAAAGTAAACCATTATAGGTCAATGTACGGCCTTCAACACGGAGCCTTGGCTCACACCGAACAACAAGCTATAAAGGGCCCCAAAAGTACTAGTGTAAAACCATTCAAACGGTAAAACCAACGGTCTAGTATATATAAAAAACGAGAAACACGTATAAACTACATAAACAAACGACAACTACTGTACATCAGATTCCTGACTTAGGACAGGTGCAAACATTTGCAGCGGGATTAAACGTTTTAATGGTACCAAACCTTCTCCCTTTTTCTGAAACAATAGTATAACATCACAACATAGAAAAGTATATTTTGTGGCGTTAATCCTGTATAACCCTAAGTTATCTGATTGCGAATGTCAGTCGTAAAGTTTTAATATATTTAGACCTATAAATATAAAAACAGATATTGACATATTGACGTGATTGCATGGTTACAGTAGTATTATCCTTTACATCTGACAAAAAAACAGCTGATCAGCATGACATTAAATCTACATGCTACAATACATCATTGACATGGACTGTCTTTCAACCCCTGGGTGAGACCGAAGAGGGAAATATCCCCTGCAAACAACACACACCCACACATCGATATGTTATATATGTAGAATATCGTCAGTTTTATTTCCATTGTTTTATATTAAAATGTAACCACCAACTTGATCAAGATTGATTGATTGATTGTTGGTTGCTTAACGTCCAGTGGCTAATGTTTCATGCATGTTCAGTACGAGAACAAATTAACAATAAATACAATAGGTATGTCCTGTAGGGCCGTCCGATATGAAGGGTCGGGGATATTTGGACTGACACTGGAAAATGAGGGTAAATTGGATTGGGACATAAATTTAGCCTTGCAACAGGCCACCTACGGACCCCTTAAAAAGTTATTGCAAGGGTTCTTAACGTGCAGAGATGGTGTCGCACTCTCTACACGAGGCATCGGATTTATTGTCCCCATTCTGACTATATTTAGCTGCATACTTGTACATTCCACACAGCCAAACGGACGCCCCAATTTGGCAAGGGGTTTACTCCGATCGAAAGAATATCTATAGTTTTTTTTGTATTCCCCATTCCCCTTTGGTGGTTACTTGATGAAGAAAAACAAGTTAAGTCTTTATGAAGTTTAGTTATAACCTGATTTTTAACAAAAAAGGAACACATCTGTTATGAGAGACTTTGCATTTGCCCCAATTAACATTTCATTTTTGCCAAAAATCTTTCATTTGCCCCACACACCATATTTTATTTGCACCAAATTAAAAGTTTCATCCATTATCCATTTATATTTTTTTTTATTTTCTATTTTTTTTTTTTTTTTCAAATGAAAGGCAAGGTGCTGGTAAATGTGCATTCACATTGGATCTTTAGGTTAGAAGAGCCAAAACATTGTAACATCTAGAACTTTGTAAGACAGACAAACTAAAAAACAACTTGATCCAATATTGTTGCACATGTAAAAGTAAAGAATCTGTGAATGTAATCAAAACGTATCGAGTTTAAAAATGGTTCATATCATGCATTTTATAAATAAGGCTTTTTATTTAAAGGACAAAGGACGATAAGGGCCATTTTTGGCCCAACCTCAAATTTCATTTAATTTTTCATGTTGTAACTCTATATCACAGACCTTCTGAAAATATTGGCGTTTTGGGTCTATCTCGTATATTCTGTTGTCTTGCAACCAGTAGAATGGTGGAGATAAACTCATTAAATATGCTAAATATACAGCTTAAGTCTATTTATATTTCATGTATTTGATTGATTGATTGATTGATTGTTGGTTGCTTAACGTCCAGTGGCAAATATTTCATGCATATTCAGGACGAGAACAAATTAACAATACATACAATTGGTAGACAAAGAACAGTTATTCTTCAAGAGAACGTGGTAACGAAATGCACTTCTAGAGTCCATCTGTGGAGTAAACAAATCAGCTGGAATTGATTGGCTTTTCTATTAATTTATTGTTTTGATAGTATATAAACTGTCTTGTCGATAAATTTGTCTTCTTGTCGCTAATTTTGTCTTCGTTTTTGCTAATATTTTTCTTCTTGTCCCTTCTTGACGCTTCTTGTCGCTAAAATTCTTCTTGTCGCTAATGAGTGAGACCGCTCGCCGTGGCGGAGGGGGCATTACTATTGGTATCTGGTCTGTTTGCTCCAAAAACACATTCGTACCCTATACGTTCGCCCCCTGGGTTTCTTCGCACCCTATACGTTCGAACCCTATTTTTATTCAAATACAGGTTGAATTATTAAATGTACATTTTTCCATGGGGACTATTTGGCCCCACCTCCTATCATGGTTCATTGACTTTTAAACTTTTACATTGTTTTCAAGTTAAAGTTTGTGTTAAGGGAACCACTTACGAAGAGTCAATGTTATTTGGTATGCAGTTTTATAATCATTGGCATTTCTCATTTCCATGGAGATTATTTGGTCCTGCATCTAAAGTCATGGTTCATTTACTTTGAATGTTTTACATAGTTTAGATGTTTAAATATTGCCATTTGGATTCAATATTTGTATTATACTATAAAAGTACAAAAAGGCGAGACATATCTCTGTGTCAACAGTTTATTTGTGTTGTGTACTGTTTTTTCTCTAATTTTGTATCTGTCGAATCCGTTGGCCATTCATGCCACATGATGATACATATAATGTTTATAGCTCAAACAGTTGTTATTAAACAGAAATTTAAACTTCTGGATGACGAAAGCATTCAAGATATTATAAGTTAAGTTTGACCTACTATCTTGCGACTTGGCTAATGAAGATTATCATATGAAAAAATACTGCACCATTCTCTGTCTCCTTGAACATATATGTAATAATTTCAAACTTTACACGTTTAAAACTTGGTTTTTTGTGTTTAGTCTCATCGTTAAGTTCTAAAGCAAATTCAGATCACACATCATTAACCAAAACTAATGAAAATGATGATACTAAGTGTCCAATCAAAGGGGCGAGTGTAAAGGCATGTGCCCCTTCCTGTTTTGATCGCCAACAAAATCTCATATTTTGTTTTCTGGAAATACCCCCCTCCCCCCACTTTTTTCATAATTCCTGGATCTGACCCTAATACCAAATTTTGAATTTAGATTAGGAGAAACATAAGAAATCTTTAGATTTTGTTAAATTGTATGTCTATCTAAAATTACATATTAAAAAAAAAAAACCTTTCCTAAAAATTATCGTTGATGCCCTTACAATATGTAGTTCATTGCTTTTCGTTTTTTGTTTTTGTTTTAAGTTAAACTAGGTATTCTTAGGAAAATAATAATAGAAATACATGTTACTGATTCAAAAGCGAAAAAGTAAAATAAATATAGGCATAGGAATGTATAAATTAAACTTTGTCAGAAGAATAGGTCTCATTTTTAAGGTAAATATCAACTTTTTATTGCTCTGCTTGGTTATGAAAAAATATGAAATAAACTATCGCACCAACCTTGCACCAAAAAGATTTTTTATCTGAAGTTTGATATGCATGAACTTGTCAAAATATTAAAATTTCAAATTGGTGCAAGCATGGTCCGGTGGTCAAAATGTAGGAAAACCATCCCAATTTCTGTATTTTTGCTTATTTTCCCGATTATGACGTCATTTGCACCTACCATTGTGACATCATTTAACCTTTTTTTGTTAGATAAAAATAGTTTTTCTTAATGATTGACCCATATTCTAATAATTTATGGAGAAAAATCTACTCGGTTTAAATGTTTATTATTTTGTAAATCTAGGACCATTTTAGGCTATTATAGTCCTTACTCCTTTGGACAGAATATGCATTTTCATGGCTTATCAATAGTTTTAACTTTCATAATATTTATAAAAAAAAATGTTTTTCACTACCCTTTGAAATAACTTAGTTTTAAAGATAATAACAGAATAAAAAAAATTCAGTTACAATAAAGAACATACTTTCTCTATGTGAGACCCTCTCTACATACACACAAAAGATGAATGGTCGGAGATGGTATAAGATTAAATAATTACGTAATACATGTTTGCATAATACATTAATGTTTTTAGATTTAGTGAGATGAATTTTAAGCGAACCTCAAGTTAGTTTTTGCAGCTGAAACTATCATTTGTAGGCCATTTTCGACAGGTTTTTTTATTCGATACGATTGATATAAAACACAGAAGTAAATAAAATGTGAAATATTAAGAGTTAAAAATTAAACAAGGGCCTTGATCGATCTAATTTTTGTACAATGGGACTTCCATTAGCTATTTTTAAAGAAATTTTCTAAACAAATGAAAAACCTGTACAGCCTGTAACAACGTGTTTTGGAGTGCATTTGGTTTAGCATAACTTTAACAAAATAAACGTTCACTCGATTGAAATTGGGACCAAAAGAAAGTTTTTCTTTTCATTGTTTTAAAGTTTGAATTGTAGAAGTAGGCCATCGACCACAATTTATTTCCCTATTAGTTCTTTTTTTTAAAGGTTTTGTTAGATTTAATCTTTTATAGTTATTATGATAGTTTCATAGATCGATAAATTAATTGCCATCACGTTGTGGCCGTCGTCGTCGACATTGTAGCAGTATCGTAAATGTTTTTTACAAAGGTTTTACTAAACCAATTTCATTAAAATTTGAGGTGAACAAACCTTATAGTCAATCTAGTATAATGTTTTTTTTTCTAGGTCGGTAAAAGAACAAGGCCGCCATAGCTAAGATAGAACATAAGGGTTAACTGCAAAAATCCGTAAATCCTGTTAACCATAAAAAATAGAGAAAAATCTGACAGGTACAAAATGCTCAAAATGTCAGTATCTAAATACTTCAAAATTTCACCAAAATTATCAGATGACTCCTGAAGGAGTTAGTGCCCATAAATTAGGATATTTGACTTTTTATTGTCTTTGCCTTTCATCTCAGAAACTACAAAAGAAAGGTAGAAAAATAAGCAGATTTATCTGAAATTTAAAATCTATTAAACTTGCAATACAAACGAAACTGTTGGATGACTCCTTAGGAAGTTTTAGCTTTAACCATTGGTTTTTGATTCATTTGCGTGTCCGTTGTATACTTTTACAAAGATCGTCTC
The DNA here is from genome assembly GCA_017311375.1 of Mytilus coruscus. NCBI lineage: Eukaryota > Metazoa > Mollusca > Bivalvia > Mytilida > Mytilidae > Mytilus > Mytilus coruscus. The sequence continues at coordinate 89,657,732 of CM029597.1, read as the reverse complement.
CTCTGAAACTAAATAACCAATTTCAACCAAGCTTAGGGTGAATTATTCTTACTATATATAGTATAAAAGAGAGGAGAAAGATACTTAAGGGATATAATCAAACACATAAGTCGAAAACAAACTGACAACGCCGTTGCAAAAAAACAAAATGAATAATGAGCAAAAGACAAACAACAGCCGACAGAACACAACAATGAAAAGTAAAGACTGAGCAACACGAACTAACCATACCACAAACCGGGGGTGGTCTTATGTGCTCCGGAAGGGTAAGCTGATCCTGTTCCACAAATTTAGATCCTTCGAAATTCGGTAAAGTACGTACCTGGTTTCATACTTTTCGGAATGAAAGAACAAAAGGCTAGTTATCAACAGTCCTCATGAAACCGTAATGGTCAGCAGATCCTGCTTCAATATAGCGAAATTCGTGGTGCTATGTTAAAATGCAGTGCTGAGTCATATCCAGTGATGTATTATCTTACAATTGCGGATTGCTATATGCGTCTTCTTTAACCGTAGCACTTCACCAAATACACAGATAATTGGTACATGTAAATCTTCAATCATAAACCTGAACCAAATTTGAAAGTTTAAAATGAAAAACAAGATAACCAGCTGGAGACCGGTATTTTTCTAGTAAAGCAACAAACGCTGAAACAGTCATTACCATTTTATAGATAAGGCTAGCGAACTAACCAGAATACACAGTGGTAATTATCTATGTATTATCAATTTATTTTCAGGGGATTTATTTTTCATGGATTGAGTAAAAAAAGGTATTTTCCTAAATATGTGGTTACGTGGTTTTGACATACATCATCGACAAAGAAATTACCTCTGCAGAAAAAATTTCAAATGTTTCTTACTATAATTTTATATGGTATGTTTAATAGAATAAATGTTAAAACTATTTCAAATATAACTTGCATATGAAAAATAAACAAATAAGGGTCACTCTGGGGTCATTCATTTTATTACATATGTCATCTTCTGTCTATAGTACAGAATCGATGAGAGAGAGGATCAAAATAAAAGAAAAACTTGCCAAAGAGTCCTGTTTTGAAATACATAAAGAAAGTTTGCTGGAAATGAAAGTTATTTTTTTATACAGAACCTTTGGCTCTCAGTTTCTAGATCTTACGATGCAAATATGATATATTTTGATTTTCTTAAACATAATCATTATTGACATTTAAAGTATAAAAACATTCATGAAGCCAAAAAAAAAAAAAAAAAAAGAGAAAATTGAAAAAAAAATACTCCCATGGAATTGAAACTAATTGAAGAATACGAATAATTAACTATGTAATTGTTGAAGAGAACATTTATAAACATAACTATAAGGAACAATTATTACATGCATATGTGAACAATGCAATGAAATTATCTTCGAGGACTGAAAATACGTCACATCATCTATTTTCATACCTTGAACAGGTATTCCTACAATAAACAAGGCCAAGACTATTGATTTTCATGATCCTCATGTAATTAAAGCTAAATACAGTATTGTTTACAGCTAGTCTGTCTGGATTGTACTTTGGCTTGAACGATCGACGACGAGATAGTATGTAGAAAGATATCGATATCGCCGTCATTGTCAAGATGCTGGTCGGCATAGTTAGGATAAAATTGAGAATGGAAATGGGGAATGTATCAAAGAGAACAACCCGACCAAAGAGCAGAAAACAGCCGAAGGCTACCAATGAATGGATCTTCAACACAGCGAGAAAATTCCGCACCCGGAGGCGGGTTTCAGCTGGCCCCTAAACAAAATGTGTACTCTTTCAATGTGAATGGACGTCACACTAAACTCCAAAACATATAAATGAACTAAAATTAAAATAAAAACAAAGGCCAGAGGCTCCTGACTTGGGACAGGCGCAAAAATTCGGCGGGGTTAAACTTGTTTTGTGATATCTCAACCCTCCCCTATAGCTCTAGCCAATGTAGAATAAACAAACACACAGCAATACGCACAGTAAAACTCAGAGCCTGGTAAAATTGGTAAACACCAAATGTAAGAGATCGTAAATAATCTTCTAGAAACACAAAGGATATGGAGTATCTATCCATGACACAAAATCAGTACATGCACAACAAGAAAACACACAGTAAGCAAATGAACAGCGCTTTTATTGCTGTTCTTCATCTCAAAGTCACAGTGAGGCCTTCAACCCGAAACAAAAAAAAATCTCTCACCTCACTGCAAGTTTAAGACGACCCCTAGCACCGACTTGAGTGGAATTCTTTGCAAAAATAAATCGGATAGACTTTGTCAGTTTAGGGAAGTTGTCATAATGTTTAAAATGTAACAATGTCAGTACTAATATCTACACAGTTGGTAGATTGGCGATAAAATTGCTGTCTGCATTTGTATAATACCATTTTCAAACACGTTTTTGTTCAAGGTTTCGAAAAATATTTTTGTTGTTTTGAAATTTTCTGCTATGGCCTTTTTTCGTTATGTATATATTACACACACAACATTTGGGCTTCATTGCTATATAATCAATTCTCGTGTTATTGGTTATGTACAAGCACCTACTTCAGTTTGACGGCAATAGTTCCTTGCATATATATAATAAATGTAAAGACAGGAATAGGAAGTAAGTCAAGAGTATGGATAGTTTTCGGAACGCACACAATAAGCAACACATTATTTTTTTTCTTTAATGAAATGATATATAGTCAAAATGATCCATAATGACGGGTTTTGTTTGAAATGTCCTTCTCGGGGGATTCCCGGTTTTTCCTACCTAAAAACACGGTAAATTCCGCATATTTGACTTTCATCTTTTTTGGGGGTTAAATTAACTATTTTAGACATACCATAATATATAAAAATCGAGATGTTGATCAAAAAACATTTTTATTTCTTGTTTTTATCGTGAATTTTATTCTTTCAGCACTTTTTGAAATTGGCCCGTCTCTGAAAAAAAAATTGGAGAAATTTACATAGTTTTTCTCATATTACAATATTTGATGAGTTAAACAGTTGATCAAATTTATAGATATTAGGGTTTGAACAACAGTATTTCGCTACTTCAAATGTTCCACAATTCATTATGTAATGGTAATGGTCACCAATATCGTTTGAGTCACAGAGACTGCAGATTCTGTCTTCTCGTGGTAAACCCTGCCAACTTCCAGTCTTAATCGGCAGATGGTGACTACCACACCTATATTTGCATTATGTATAAATGAAATTGTAAAGTAAAAATGCAAAAAAAAATCAAATTTTAAGTTCTTTTTAAAAATAAGATAAGTTTTAGGCGATTCTGCAATAAAAACAACGCATTCTTGTTGAAACAGGTCTTAGAGTTCTTGCTTAATACATTTGGCATTCATTTATCAGCAAACTGCACATTCCACAGAGTAAATCAAAATTACATAGTAAAATGACAATACAGTTCATTACTTTCAATTACAGGTACATGTATTAAAATTAAACTCAATTACACATTTACTTAAAATTACTTTAATAAGGTAATTACAATTATAGATTTAATCACCCCAGATCTGCTTCAAAAACCAAAAAAAGACTTTATACCTTGAGAGTAGTTTACCGATTTTAAAATCATATCAATCTAAAATATGCAAATGGTCAAACAACGGGTCACTCCGGGGGCTTTATGAGTTTTTCATATTTCATTTCTGTTTACAAAAAGAAAGAGAAGGAAACGAAGTAAAAAAAGGTTTGCCAGTGTCCTGTTTTAAAATACATAAAGAAACATGACTGGAAATTAAATTTAAAACTTTAATGCAGGTACATAGGCTTTCTGTTTCCTTGTTTAAATTCGAAAAAATAAAGGTAATTTTAGTCCATATTAAAGGAATATGAGAAGAAAAGTAATATAAAAACATTTAAAATATTAAAAAAAAACCCATTCTTTTGTGTCTTGAATAAATGTGTAGCTTTATATAATTATCGTTATAGGACCGAGCCTAGCATTAACATTACTTTCATTAATATATTCTCAAGTTGCAATATAATAACAAATTCATGAAGCAAAAAATTTTTCAACTTGAAAGAGAAAATTATGGAATTGAAATTAATTAAAGAGTACGGAAGAATTACACATGTTACATGGTAAAATGGCAATGTGCATGTAGTTTATTATTTTCAATTACATGTTTTAAAATTAACCTCAATTACATATTAAGATTTACAGTAAAAACTTTTGAATTTGTAAATAATAGGAAATACATTTTAATTACCCTTGGTAATAAAAATGAAACGGATGGCTCTATACACTGAGAGTTGATTACCAATTTTAAAATATTGTCAATCCAAAAGGAGCGATATCGGGTGTATCGACAGAGTACGCGTTTCCTATTATGCATGCATAAGCCGCCATCAAATCAATCTCACATGAAGGCAGCAATACAGCCTTCAATAAAACTACATCTAAATATTGAAAACTACACTTTTCTAAATGTATAAACTACACTACTAGCTTAAATTGGATAAACAGGTCTGCTTCAGTCACAGTTTGGAAATAGAACACAGTCAGTAAATGAATAGTGCAGACAACTATTCTGATACTTACCATGTGATGTTAATGTATATTTCAGACAGAATTGTATTAATGTGTTTACACAATACCAGTTATTAATTTCAAAAACTGTTGGAAGAATTGTGATATGAAGTTCAAAAAGTTCAAATGTGAAAACAAATTGTCCTATAAGAGAACAAAAATCACTATGCAATAAAACTTATAACAAATGTATGTTACTTTAAGTACAATTAGAAAGCCCGAGATCAAATGTATTGTAAATCCAGGAGATGTGGTATGATTGACGATGAGACAAATCTGTTTCAAATATCAAAGATCAAGGTCAAATGTTATACCTAATGTATTTAATTCTTTATTGTCTCTCAATGCTAATAGTATTGAATATTAAACAACTTTTCTTTCAATGTTAACTAAACATTCGTGTGAATAATTTGCTTAGAATTTTGGAATTATTCACATGTTTTAAAAACCAATTTCTTCAAAATGATGCCCGAATCTGTCATTCTACGAAATCTATTATCCAAAACCAAAAGTTGAAAAAATTACAAAAACATGTACAAAAATAAGTGCGAAAAAGAACACGGTAATATTTCATTTTCGAGGAAGCAATTCTAATAATGATTCATAATCATATTGCTTTAAATGAAATTTGAGATGTATTAAAATGTATGAGAAATATTGACCTTTAACTTTATTTTGTAAAAGAAACTTCAACCACGAAAATAGTGACATACGTTTTAAAGGAAAAAAAATTTCGGGGAAATCGTTTGATTTTTTTTTTTTTTAATATAATTTTGTTGAAATGTTTCCTGCTAGTCTGAATTTGATAGAAATGACAAATTCTAAAGAAATTAACTTTCTTATTATTAAAACTACACCTACATGTACACGGACATATTAACTAAACATTTGACATTGGTCAGTATATAAGGAATAATAATACAATACCAGTTATTAAATGTTGTAACATTAGATGCCAATGAAAACCGAAGATGTGAAGTTGATATCCTTATGGTATTAATTTTTTATTCAATTTTCAAGCAAGGCTTTTTCTGGTCCCCATGGTTATGTTAGCCGAATAACATGGAAGGTAAGAAATAAACCAGTTGATCTAAATATGACAAATACTACTTTAAGGTAGACCGAACGTCTTCCGCCATCCTGGATTGCAGAAGAGAGTAAATCTTTAATGAAATATAAAAATTTTGAGAGGAGAATGTAATTCATTTGCCAGACTTTTTATCTAAATAAAGAACAAACTGTGTTTTATCAAATTTTCCGACTGTTTTTTACAAATCTAGAATGTTTTATGCTTGATTTATGTTTTTTTATCAACTTTTATATTAAGGGAAGATAACGCCAATAATGTGAATTTTTTAAGGGAATGTGTTATGAATTTACCTATTTTGTTTTGTACCGTGAAAACGAGTGTCGTGACCCCAATTTTTACTTTTATTGTCTGAAAGCACATTAAAAAGAGCTACCTTCTCAAAATGTATCTTAAAATTTTTCGTTTAGTTTACTTTTTATGAAACAAAATTTGGTTTACCATGTATACATAATCTATACAAAATCTGACAATTGTGCACACAAACTGTAGTTTAAAAAATGATTTTTGAAAACAGCATGCTATAAGCTACATTTTGGCAAATTATTAAAAAAAAATCAATCGATTCTAATTTAGACCATCATGTACCTTTACGCAGTTTAAAGTCATAAGACTGAAATTTAAGTCACGAGTATGATTATTTTAACTGTCTTTTTTTCGTTAGAACGTGTTCGGAACGAATATTCATCACACCGGTGTCCTTAATTCGTGTTGCAATCGCAACATGATAAAAACAATATTGTGAATTGACGGTTGTCATATAGTTTTAAAAGTATAAGGATGAAATGCATTGTCCACGCGTAAACTTGGTCGATTAACGTATGAAAGAACACGAAAAATGTTTTCGTTCTGTAATTCCAATAACAGTATTTACAACAAAAATGAATATTTATAAAAATGTGAATTTTACTGATGTTTATAAGATCTAACATAAAATCCAACTGATTTACAAATATGTAAATTTCACTTATTCATTCACATCAATTGAATCTTATTACAGACTCATCAAAACAAAACGAGTCGATAGCTTTGTATCGGTATATGTGTCACGATTTGATTGGAACAGAGAAACACGTAAAACAATCAGAATGATGAACAATGCCAAAGACTTTTTAAAGAGCAAAGGAAACTGCACATTTATCACAAGTGGTAGTTATGGAGAAGGGCTTGTGATTTAGATCTCATGTACGTATGCAAATTTGCTGAGGTTGTGAATACAAAAACATTTGTTTTAAACCCAATATAACGTATTTTGAAATGGAAGCTGACGATTCCCAGCCATGTTTCACTAGGTTACGTCTAAGGTATTTTACAGGTCGATTTTTCTTTGCAGGTTTTATAGAGGAGATAGAAGGCAGTTACTATCTTTCAAACACTAAACTCAAAGAACAAATGACAGACATACGATTTCCGATTATTCATGGCCCATGTTTGTCGGACAAACATGAAACAATAGACCTTGCATTGTGTTTTCGAAGCAACTCATGGATACCACAAGCCAAACATTGGATAACACGATCAAATAACTCGTGGCCAAGTTACACAGTCTATTATACAACACGGTGTTCTCTTTGTACCAATAGGTGTTAAAGGATCTTCCAAAGAAGATTTCGATTGGCGAATGTTCTTTTCCGTTGCAGAAAAACTTCTAATATATTCTTTCACACATACACAGCTACTATGTTATGCTCTTATGAAAATTCTTCTCAAAGACGTTATAGCTATTGACCTATATTGTAAATAACTGCTTTGTTCATATTTCATGAAAACAATTGTGTTTTGGATATCTGAAGAATTCAGGAGACTTATATTTTGCGTTGAATACTTATTTTGTCCCCATTACTTCGTTCCTGAAAATAATTTGTTTGAGAATAAGATAAACGAATGCGACCGTGTAATACTCTTGAATAAGTTGAAGATTTTAAATAGTAATGAATGGCAATGCATCTTATTTTCAGATCAAATCCCAAACATTCACGTATTACCATCTCTTATTTACATAGACAAAAATTGTTCACATGTAGACATTCGTAAACTATTGTTCTCTCCAATTGCATTTATTTCATATCATGGTCAGACGGCGACATTTGATTTTGAAAAAGCCATTCATATAATTATGTCTTTCGAAAGTTCAAAAGTAAAATATCTGTACTTTTCAAAGTTTTCGTGTATAAGTGACCAGTTTCTACCATTTAAATCTACACCCGGTAACAAATGTTCTTATAAAAAATACAATACCCGCCTTTGCACTCTACTACAGAATACGCACCATGATGCTGTGTCTGGATGGCTGATGTTAGCTTCGTTTTTCTATGGAACAAAACAGTACTATATAGCTCTTGACATACTGCAGTATTCACTTTCAAAATGTTCACATGAAAAGCTTTATCATGGTATGAATGTTTCACATACCCAGCATGAATTATTAAATCTGAACCTATTGAAGAATATGTCAATTGCTAAGCTATGTAAATTCATGTTGGTAAATGAACTAGACCTAATTTCATTACAACCAAAGGAAAAACCGGATGAAGGAGAAGGAATATATCGAGTTCCACCTGTTGTGTATGCATATTTTCTTCGTTTTTTATGTCATTATCATCTCAAGAATACCAGCAAATATTTAGATTCCATCAGAGATCTACAATTGACTATAGAGGAAGACTATTTCATAGGACATTCTTATGAGAAATATGTGTCTTATAACACACTCGGCCTTACTTTCGAATTGTCAGGCGACCACGAATCAGCGAGACAAGCATTCAAGCAAGCTTTAAAATTCAAACCAAGACACAGAGTCGGATATTGACGTCGAATAGGTTCATAGATGAATTGAATGTATTTTTTATAATACCCATCTATTCATTTACGATTTAACTGAGGGAATAACATTGCAATTTGATCATTGATTGGACACTGATATCATAAGTCAAATTAGGCAATTCGAAACCATTTTTTAAAATGACCAAAAGTAAAAGACACATAGCTTTAAATAACAATACAAAATAGTTTGCAACAGACAAACTGTTACACACTGTATAAATATCAAGACTATTCAGATCTAATATTTCCTAATTACTTATGTTAATTGCTTTCGTTATTTTGAAACTTGTTTATGAGTGCTAGTTTGGTAAACGATGGTCTATTGATACATATTTACTACTATTATGCATTGTTTTTGTTGGCTGTCGGATTAATGCACATTCTCCAATGTACATAATATTCAAATCTAGTACAATGTCGATAGCCTTGATTAAAATCTGAACAAATATTTATATTCATTTCTTTTTACAACTCGCCAAATCCCATATGCAGTACTGTCTAGCATTACAGCTACACATATAGTTCAAATCATAACGAAGCAATACTACTATGATACTGAATTATGAGGATTTATGCGTGTCATTTAATTGTGTTCGGTTTTAGATGTTGATGCTTAATTTGGAATATCACCATCAAGGAACGAACGGTGAACACAAAAAACAAGGAAAATCTTTCCGTGACTTTTTTTTTCGCGAAAAAATCGGACTGAGAAATCTAATATCACAGTTGAAAAATAACACCTGAAATTTCATTTTGGGATTTTGTTAGAGTATCAAATGGAGTTAAGTTGGATCTTTAAGATTGATTGATTGATTGTTGTTTGCTTTACGCCGCATTAGCACAGAAAGGCTATATCGCGGCGAGAGCTAATTCGAATATTATAACAGTTTAAGGTATATTTTAAAATCAGACAAAAGGTCTTTTAATAAACTAAAACTCTAGACTAAAGCAAATAGATTATTTACAAATAAAAATCAACACTAAGATAATGTGATAAAAATTAAAATCGTTTTAAATATAACAACATTTTTATATTTTATAATATATTCCAATTTCTTTTAAGAATGAAACAATATTTGTAAATGGAACATTATTAAATAAATCATACATATTATTGACATTGAAATGGTTCTTACGAATATCAGCAAAGTCAATACAATTAATTAAAACATGTTTAATAGTATACTTGCAGTTGCAAGGTACACATTGTGGTTCTTCTTCATTTTTAAAAGATACTCGTGTGTCACTCTAGTATGACCAATTCGGCATCTGGAAATAACACACTGATCTTTTCTGCACATTAAATTATTAAAAGGTTTACCTAAATTAGGTTTAATTTCATGTAATTTGTTACCATCTCTTACTCCATTCATTTTCAAAATATTAAAACATATTCTCTAATATTAGATTTAAAATCGGTATATGGTATATCACAGTTAGATAAAGTGTCACCCAGGGCATTCTTTGCCTCAAGGTCTACAGCTGTGTTTCCATGGATTCCAACATGACTCGGCACCCATAGAAATATTATTTCTTTAAGAAGAATTTTAAATTCCTCATTACATATAAAATTTTGAGAATTGTTGGGTTTTAATTTTAATATTTTGTATAGCTTGTAAGCATGAAAGTGAATCAGAACATATAATAAATTTGGATCTATCTGAAGAAGCAATAAATTTCAAAGCCAAAATTATTGCTTCTGCTTCAGCAGTAAAGATGGATGCAGCAGATGGCAAACGGAGAGTTGCAGCTCTGTCCCTGAAGACAGCAGCAGATGCAACTCTGTCACCATCTTTGATCCATCAGTATAGACAGTTGAAAAATCTGAATAATTGGCTTTAATTTCAGCATAGTGTTGCTGAATTAAAAGAGGATTTGTTTCACTGTTATTGTGTTTACGGAGATCAAATATCATTTTTGGTTTGGGAAGTTCCATGGAGGACATTTGCAAGTTTCAACTTGAGCAACAGATTTTAAATCAAAAGTAGCTAATGTGGTTTTAAACGTATACCTAACGGAGGAATTTTATTTTCATGTTTTGCAAAAATATCTTCATAAATTGGATTAAAAACACAGCTGTAGGCAGGATTATCTGAATAGGCTTTTAGTTTGACAGCATATTGAAGTCCAAGCTTCAAACGTCTGTCAAAAAGTGAATGCTCATCAGCCTCTACATACAGACTCTCAACTGGTGAGGTTTTAAAGGCGCCAAGACAGAGACGCAAACCCTGGTGATGAACAGCATCGAGAATCTGTATGTAGGACTTCCGTGCAGAGCCATACACTATAGAGCCATAATCTAGTTTGGATCTAACTAGAGATCTATATAAATTAAGTAAAATGTTGCGATCAGCACCCCAATCGGTACTGCTGACAACTTTTAAAATATCTAATGCTTTTAAACATCTTGATTTTAACATTTTGATATGGGGAGAAAGGTTAATTTTTATCAAAAGTAACCCTAGAAATTTGGTTTCATCAACCATTTTAATTGGGTTTCCATATAAAGTGAGTTCTGGATCAAGATGTAATTTCCTTTTGTTACAGAAATGCATCCCAACTGTTTTAGATGAGGAAAATTTAAAACCATTTTCCGAGGCCCATTTTCAATTCTTCCAAGACATAATTGTAATTGTCGTTCAATGTTATTCATATTTTGCCTCTGTAACATATTAAAAATCATCAACATACAATGAACCTTCAATATTTACTTTTCAAAACTTCAACAAGACTGTTAATTTTAAGACTAAATAATGTCACAGATAAAATACTCCCTGAGGACACCCATCTCTTGATCATACAGATCAGACATGGTTGAATTAACTCTCACATTAAATTGTCTGTTAGAGAGAAATTAGAAATAAAATTTGGCATATTGCCTTTCAACCCCATATCAAAAGATCTTTCAAAATACCATACTTCCATGTAGTGTCATAGGCCTTTTCAAGATCGAAAAGACCGACACCACATGTTCATTTTTCGCAAAACCATTACGGACAAATGATTCGAATCGGACAAGATGATCAAGAGTACTGCGGCCCTGTCGGAATCCACACTGGATATTGGCTAATAGCCCATTTGATTCCAAGAACCAAACAAGGCGATCATTGACCATCCGTTCGAGTGTTTTACAGACACAAATGGTAAGAGCAATTGGTCGATAATTGATAGGATCCGTGTGATCTTTACTTGGTTTTGGAATAGGCACGACGGTTGCAAGCTTCCAGATTGATGGTAAATCACCAGATTCCCAGATGTTATTCATGAGCTGCAAAAGAGCTTCCAGCGGGGAATCTGGCAAGTGTTTTAAGAGTTGGTAGTGAATATTATCAGGCCCACAAGCTGTATCATGGGCTTTTGACAGAAATGTTTTAAGTTCTTCAAGAGAAAAGAGTTTATTATAATTTTCACCATTTTTGATTTGAAGTTCAACTTTATTTTTCTTTTTGTTTTTAACTTTTTAAAATCTTCCTGTAGTTGTTAGAAGAAGAAGATTTCGCAAAAGTTTCACCAAGCTTGTTGGCAATATCCTTTTCAGATGTTAATAAATCATTGCCATTTTTAAATGTTTTACTGTGGCTTTAGAATTTTTACCGTTGATCTTTCGTATCATGTTCAATACTTTTGTCATCGGAGTGCGAGAAGTTATCCCCGAGACAAATTTCTTCCAAGACGTTCGTCGTGCTTGCCTACACGTCCGCCGTGCCTTAGCGCGAAAAATACGGAAATTACTCAAGTTTTCCGTCGTTGGTTGTTGATTGAACCGTCTTTCAGATTTTTACGGTCATCTATTGCTTGATCACAAGCGTCATCAAACCATGGTTTGCTGGGATGTTTTGGATTTGCCGAGGTCTTAGGAATAGTTCCGTCAGCAATTGACGTTAAAACTGTGTTAAAAGTTAAAATTGATCGTGTACAATCTCAAACATCTTTGACTGAAGTTCCGCTTTACAGAGATTCTCAAACAAGGGCCAGTCCGCCTTGTCAAGTTTCCAACGTGGTACTCTCTGTTGGGCAGAAGTAAAAGATGTTCAAGTACTATTGAAAGTGATCACTTCACATAGATCATCATGAACACGCCATGAATAATCCAGAAGAAGAGAGGGATCGCAGATAGTGATATCAATAGCAGAATAAGACCCGTTTCCAGGATGAAGATAAGTATTAGATCCATCATTAAAATGCATAATCCTTCTTGAGAGACAAAGTCCTCAATGATCTTACCTTTGGCATTATGAGACTTGCTTCCCCACAAGGGATTGTGGGCATTGAAGTCGCCCATAAGTATAAATGGTGAGGTAATTGATCAGTGAGGTTTTGAGTTTAGCTTTATCTATAATTGAATTGGGTGGAATATATATAGAACATAATGTAATTGTTTTATCTAATGATAAACGAATTGCAACTGCCTGCAGATCCGTGGTGAGTTGGACTGTGCTATGAATGATGTTGTCCTTCACAAAATGGATGATCCGCCTGCAGCACGTTCATCTACCTTAGAAAATGTGCTATACATGTTGTATCCTTTTAAAGATACATTATCATTTTCTTTTAGATGAGTTTCTTGAAGACAAAATGCAATAGGTAAATAAGACTGAACTAGAAGCGTTAACTCGAGAAGATTTATTTTAAGACCTCGGCAATTCCATTGGATGATATTAGTCATGATTTATTAATAGACGGGCGAATGCTATCGAGTTTGCCAGCATTCTTATTTCGCTCACCCTGAGATTGTGATCTTTCGGGTGGCGCAACACTTTCGATTTCCATTTCTGATTCGTCGTTAAGTGTTGAAAATCTGTTGTGTGAGGAGAGTCGTCGATCTCCAGGACCACACGCAGCTGGTTTTACTCCGCCTCGACCCCTACCCGCGACCTCGAATCAGAAGACTTCTGAGAGGATGTATTTGCTGGCTTCTTTGGGACATCCGTCTGTTTTGGAGAACGAAGAGGAGATGGGGCTTTAGTAGACTTTGTACTGGATGCAGAAGATAAGAAATTCAGCCGTGAATTGAACATTATAACAATAACAAGACTAATCTGTAATGATAGGCGCATCAGATTCATATTATATTACCAGTATGTACAATAAAATACACCTCTTGTATATTACATTTAACAGTTATTAAAATTTCCTTGCCAAATCCCAAAAAAAAATTGTGGATGGATTTACCGTATAGCGGCTTTTTTTCGCGGGTGTAAAATTTCGCGATTTTCATTGAATAAGGTATACGAAATATTTTGGCGTTTATTATTTTGGCGGATTCCAAATTTTTATCAATAACTTTGCACATGCACTTTTAAATTGGCGAAATTTACTTTGGCGATTTTGTTCTATCCGCGAAAATAAGCGAAAATTTACACCCCGCGAAAAAAAACCGCTATACGGTATTATACAGGTGCATTACTACAGTTTGTGGATATTAAACAACTGTGACATGATGAATTGTTCATTTTATACGACCGTCCTCAACAACTGTTATCAATAGTCCTGTAAATTATTTGAGTTAGAAAATTAATAAGTCTTTGTTAACTATAGTTACCACTTTTCTAAACTCACACTGCTTCGAATGATTGTATAGACATCTGCCAAAGATCATACGTGACCTTTTATATGTTGTTCGGTCCTGCTTGACCGTTGTCAAAATATAAGAAAAACAACATATTTTATTGATGGATTTGTTGTGCATAATGTATTTTCCTTATGTAGCCAATTATAAAGAAAACAGACTCCCCATTCTACCATCATTCGTATGACAAAGTCCAAACAACAACAATCATTACAATAATAGATATAAGAAGATGTGGTATGAGTGCCAATGAGACAACTCTCCAGCCAAGTCAAAATTTATAATAAATGTAAACCATTATAGGTCAAAGTACGGTCTTCAACACGGAGCCTAGGCTCACACCGAACAGTAAGCTATAAAGGGCCCCAAAAATTACTAGTGTAAAACCATTCAAACGGGAAAACCAACGGTCTCATCTATATAAAAACGAGAAACGAGAAACACTTATGAACCACATCAACAAACGACAACTACTGAACATCAGATTCCTGACTTAGTATGCACGATTTGTGAAAAACAAAATACCAAACTCCAAGGAAAATTGTCAACGGAAAGTTCTTGATCAAAGGTTCAAACATGCACATTAAACGAATGAAAATCAACTGTAATATTCCTGACTTTGTACAGACATCTTATTATGTAGAAAATGGTGGAATAAACCTTTTTTTTTAGTAAGCTTAACCTCTCACTTGAATGACAATCGCATAGAATTCCATTATATTGACAACAATGTTTGAGCATAACAAACAGACATAATAAGTAAAAATATCAATAAATTGGGGGCAAATCAGTCAACATGGTGCAATTATCTTAATAATGATAAAAAACAACTATGACAACAAGGAAATACAAAATAGCATATGTATACTCTATAGACAAAGCACATATTAAGCAAAAATGAAAGACAATTATACATCAAATGACCATAGTACAATAACACAATGGGGAATGTATAAATACCGATCCACGCCATTAGGATATTAACAAAAATGGACTTAACAGTTAAGGTTAAAAATATACAAAGATTGATTGATCGATTGTTGGTCGCTTAACGTCCAGTGGCAAATATTTGATGCATGTTCAGGATGAGAACAAATAAACAATAAATGCAATAGGTAGGCCCTGTAATAGAGGCCGTCCGGGATGAAGGTCGGGTATATTTGGACCATCAGGGGAAAACGGCGGTATAATTGATAGGAACAGAAATTTAGCCTTGCAACAGACCATCTACGGATCCCTCAGAGAGTTGTTTCAAGGGTTCTTAACGTGCAAAGTGCTTAGTCTCTTTACACGAGGCATAAAGTTTAACGTCTCTATTCTGATCGGACATGGCTGCGAACTCGTACATCCCGCACAGTCAAACGGAAGCCCCACTGTGATGAGGGAGTTACTACCGATCGGGTGAAGACCAATGGTGACCATATTTCTATTCATCAATCATCCTTGGAGGGGTATATACAAAGATAAATAAATGGAACACTTTAACACTTAATTAAAATGACATGTTGTAATGAGGTTACCTAAATTCCACACATAAGTGTATAATTATACTTATATGCAAAATACCAATTATTAATTTACAAAACTGTAAAATATATGTTGCACATGAAATTACAAAAGTTTAAATGTGAAAAAAAAATGTATTAAAGAAAACTGTACATTAATCACATAAAATAAATTCATATTACAGTATTAAGCAAATGCAAACAGCACTACTAGTATCAATAAAAGCAAGACCATGTGATACATGATAATTGATAGCCAATTAGACAACTATCCATAAACGACCTAAGAACAAGGTTACATGTAAAAACTAGGGTAGTATTATTTTCGCAATGCTCAGTAATGCACATTTAAAACGAACTTCTTGTGGTGGATAATGACAATTCTGTTTAATCATTTGTAATGAATTTTTATATATATAGTTTGTTAGGCACTAAAAACGTTTGCGCTGTGTATAAACGAATCTAAGTTTTATAACTTATTTCCTTAAAATGATTCCCGAAATAAAATCTAAAATCAAGAGTTGATAGATTATCACAAGGACCTTAAGTTGAAAAAATATTCAATCTAGTATCATTGATTTTTTTTCACCACGTAGTCATTACTGTAAAAAACAAACCACGCAAATATTTCATAGGGCAGAAAACGTATCATAAATTCAATAAATTAAAATGATTCATAAATAAGTTTCCTTTAAAAATATGACAATGATTCGAGATATATGTTAAAACGTATCGGACATGTTAACATATTTTGAAAAAAAAAGTGTTGTTCAACCACATATCTACGGATAAATATAAGGATAAGGAAATACATTGTTGTGCAATTGCATCCTGCATAGATGCTTAGGTCAATTTAAAAAAAAAGAAAGATTATAACTAATCATTTTTTTTTTATGAATATTGCAAGTTACACCTAAACGGAAATAGAAACTTAATAGCTGACATTAACTGGTATATAAGGAAAACAATAAGTTACTGTTGTCCAATTTAATGTAAACGGATTAAACGGATTATAAGTGACAAAATGTGATGTTGATATGTTTTCCAAATTTGGGGAATATAATAAATAATCAAGCTCACATTTTCAGTCAATATGCAAGCAAGACTTCTACCAAGCAATGATTTGAGCATGGAAGGTAAGGAAACACCTGTTGGTCTTACTAAAGTATATGCTATTGATGTTTTAATGACGCCTTATTTGTACGACGTAATTATAGATATGGATTATTATCATGGATGGTATTGTGTAGAAAGGCCCAATTTTGGCCCGAGAAAATAAAAGTTTTTGAGAACCATTTCAGATTTGCACATTATATTTGGATAAGCATGAAATAAAAAAATGTAAATGAATTATTTAATTACAATTACGTCATAATATACACCGTTTTCCTGAAAACGAATACAAATGCAGACGTTATACAGTATTCAATCGTTATTTCCCTTGTGGAAACATCGTGCGCACCCGAAAAACAACAGAATAAATTAAGAGGAGCTGTATTTCAGCTATTTGACATAATCTCACAAAATACAAAAATGTTTCTTGGGTGCGTACACACTTTTCCATACTAATAAACTGTTATCACAGAGATATGTCTTGCTTGTAATTTTGATAATGCAAATGTTGAAATTAAAATTGCAATACTTTAACATGTAAGTAATGCAAATATTCAAAGTCGATGAACCATGACTGAAGGTACATGGCTAAACAATCTCCATGGAATGAGATGTGCCAATGCTAATACAACTGCATACCAAATACCATTGACTTATTATATGTCGTTCCCTTTAAACAAACCTAAACACAAACATTAACTTGTAAACAATGTAAAAGTGTCAAAGTCAATGAACCATGATCAGGGGTGGGGCTATATAATCTCCATGGAAACGATACTTGCAAATGCCAATAAATTTGCATACCAAATATTAACATTAGCAGTTCATCTTAAACTGATCTTATCACAAACTAATACATGTAAACTAAGCAAAAGTTTCAAGGTAAATAGACCATGACTGAGGAGGCAGGGTCAAATATTCTCCATGGAAATGAGATGTGCTAATGCTTATACAACTGAACACCAATTAACATTGGCCTACCACTAATGGTTCCCCTTGAACTAACCTAACCACAAACTAATACATGTAAACTTAGCAAAATTTTCAAAGTCTATAGACCATGACTAAAGAGGCGGAGCCAAATAATCTCCATGGAAATGAGATATGCCCATGCTTATACAACTGCATACCAAATATCATTGACCTACCACTAGTGGTTCCCCACAAATTGACCTAATCACAAACTAATACATGTTAACTATGAAAAGTTTCAAAGTCAATAGACCTTGACTGAGGGGGCGGGGCCAAATAATCTACATGGTAATGAGATGTGTCAATGCTAATACAACTGCATACCAAATATCATTGACCTACCACTAGTGGTTCACCACGAACTAGACCTAATCACAAACTAATACATTGTTGACGCCGCCGCCGTCGCCGTCGCCGCCGCCGCCGGAAACAGCATACCTATGTCTCGCTTTTTGACTCCGTCAAGGCGAGACAAAAACCTGATTCTATAGAAGGAAAATCAAGAAATTTTACAAAATAAAACATTTCGTTATGGTTTATTGTCATGGTTATTCGGTTAAAATGTGAAATTTGTATTTATTATCTGAATACCTTATACCTTACAGAGTAGATTGGGACATAGTCTGAAACATGCTGAGCATTTTTTGTTGGTCTGACATGTTAGACACTTAGATCCCTGATCAGACCACCAGTAGTGATTAGGGGAAAAGGTGAAAAAAACAAGGGTAATACAATTGTAAGGTATTCAATCATAAAGGGTATTAAAGTACAACAGGGATTTGAAAAACATGAAATTACAGGTAAAATCTATGAACATAAATTTTAAAGAATTGAAATATATTTAGTAATAGTATTATTGGTAGGCTTTGTATTTTAATCATTATAATTTTTTTTACTTTTAGACTATTTTCTCTTATTTTCTGTTAATTATTATACTGAAGCAGTGTCTCTTATGTATCACATGTATAGTGAGATTCTTTAAATTTTACTGGACATTTGCTTTAAAATCCATAGACTGTTTTCAATCTATATAAAGAACTGCAGTTTTCGGATAGGACAGTAGTCACATATAATTGGTTTACTATTTTTTGAAAGAGAAAACCTTCAAGTAATATCTTTTATGAAAAAAGTTCATTGTAGAAATCGTTCATTTAATATAATTATTAAATGAATAACTATCAAATGAAATCATTTCAATATATATAAAGGCAACAAGAATCCAGTATTTTAAGACAGTATGTTTGCATAACAATAATATGATCATTCCTACATTAAATTTTGTTTACAAAGTTGTATAATGTATTATTATTGAAAAAAATAGAACACATAATTTGGAACGTACATTTGTTTTTGTTTATCAAAGAAAAGTCATCTCAAAACAGAGATGTGAGTTTTTGTCTTGTGACTTTCTGTCCTACATTTTTTAAACAGTAATGTAGTATTTTAAACATGCTAAACCATTGACGAAAAAGACAATAAACAAATGAAAATAGAATCTATTTTGACTTCAAATTTTATCATTTGTAATGTGATTTTTTTTAAAAAACGGTATAACATGAACTGCAAATTTTCCATACTGTTCACAAGACAACAACATATTTTTTTTTTTTATATTTGTCTTTATTTTAGTTTGAATTTCTGTAAATATAGACAATGCAATTTCCTATAGGAACTCCCTTCAAGGCTAAAACAGTGCCACTTTTACTATGAAGTTTCGTAAAAAATTATATCCTAGAATGGAAAGTTGATATGCACTACTTTTTTTTCAAAGGTCAAAACATAAGGCTGTGCGGCATATTTTTATCATTTTTATCCCCCGAACTTCTAAGACCTCAATCTTATACTAAAATTCTGCACTACCCCTCACTTCACTTTTGGGTCCTTCTCAGAATTCAATCCCACCGCCTACCATGAGCATATATATTGGTAACTTTTCCAAGTTATGTCTCTATGAGATGAAACATATATATCATATCTGGGAACCAGTACGTAAACAAAACAAAATCTATGATTATTATATATCTCACCAAAAGAGGCGTGGTTTATGAAACAGCTGTATTTACAAAGTGCAACCTATAATACATTTGGTTATTTTTATTATAAATTTTAATGCCCCCGCCACACTAGACCACGATCGCACCACGCTCGCCGCGATCTAAAATAAATTCAGATCGTATTGAGGTCGCGGTATGATCGGCATTCAAATGTAAATTTTCGTTGTTTTCACGATGCTACTACGTCCTCATTACGCTTCTACATTGATCCCCCTACGATGATAAAACGTTCTCCTCACGCTTTTTCTGCGACCTCACTACGATTATCCCGATCTTACTACGCTCATCACGTTCTCACTACGACCATACCACGATTTATCCGATTGCAACACGATCTTACCACGTTTCTACTGCGATTATAGCACGCTCTTACAACGTTCATACCGCGATATTACTACGCTCTCAGCAATAACGTCAACATCGTGTTCCATATAAAAACTGTTCCATTCCTTCTATTTCTCATTAAAACGTAGATTTCTCGGAAACAACACAGTCATGCCACCAAACTCTACCAGAACTCGTGGGCGTGGAGGTAGGGGTAGAGGTAGAGACAGAGGGGCTTCTGATACGAGTCCTGATCCAGTAGAGATGTCGGACCGACCAATCCAACCTGAATCACAACCTATTGCTGGTCCATCAAGATCAAATGACGATGTTTTAGTGAACGATAGTGGGGATGGTCAACTGGAGTCTCCTTTCGGTTGATAACCAAGGACGAACCCAACAGGACCTACATCGTCTAAACATTTTTGTTATTCTTCTTCTTCGCTCTCTCAAGAACAATATTATTATTAATGGTCGTTAATATTTTGAATCTGCGTCAATGATTGTAGAAGCATTAATACATGTACATGGTCTTGTGTTTCCATGGTTCAATTGAAATTGATGTTTCCAACAAAACATGGAGAGCTTTTATATACGGGTATTTTATATGACAATGACAATAATTAATTGATTGTTCGTTGCTTAACGTCCAGTGGCAAATATTCCATGCATATTCAGGACGAGAACAAATTAACAATAAATACAATAGGTAGGTTCTGTAATAGAGGCGTCTGGGATTGAGGTCGGAGAAATTTAGACTGCCACGGGAAATGAGGGTATATTGGATAGGGACAGAAATTTAGCCTTGAAACAGGTCACCTACGGACCCCTCAAAGAGTTGTTTCAAGGGTTTTTAACGTGCAAAGAACGTGGCACTCTCTTTACACGAGGCATCGGATTTAACGTCCCCATTCTGACCGGACGTGGCTGCAAATTTGTACATCCCGCAAAGCCAAACGGACGCCCCACTTTGGCGAGGGTTTTACCGCCGGTCGGAGGAAGACCAATGGTGACCATACTTCTATTCCCCAGTCACCCTTGGGGCACAATGACAATGAGCATGACTAGATCTCGAAATGGTCGTAGTATGAACGTAATCAGGTCGTAAGAATAGCGTGATGAGGACGGCATGAGCGTGCTAGAATCGTACTATGGTCTTGAACAACCTGTTATAAACGTGGTATAGTCGTAGTAGAAGCGTGGTTGGGTCGCGATGGTCGTAGTGAGGTCGTAGTAACGCCTTTGTGAGATCTTAGCGCAGTCTCTCCGACTAGAATCACGGTTTCGCTACGCTCTCTCTACGATGGTACAGCGACCTTTGCGATCTTACCACGACATTACTGCGCTCTAACTACATTTCTACTACGACCTGATTTCGCCACGACCGTACCACGATTGTTTTGAACATGTTCAAAGTTGGTCACGCTCATTACAATCACAAAGACCTCACCACGACCGTACCGCGACCTTACTGCGATCTACACGATCGCACTATGATTGTCAAAATTTGCATTTTTTTCAGAGATCGTAGTGTGATCGTGGCCTAGTGTGACGGAGGTATAAACTTGGCACTTTTCAAAAAAAAATATTACAAAATAAAATATAGTTTAATTGTTAAAAAATGTGGATAATTCATCCTTTTAATAGATAAAGATAGCATTTACATATAATTTAGATGATATCATTTTTGAAAATGTACATTTTATTAATATTTTCTATAATTATACAAAAGACACATTTTTTCATTTCCTGTTTTATCAATTTTTCCTATCCAAAGTTCACCTGTAAAACAAAGGTAAACATGAACCTTTGCAAATACAAAAAAATGAAACCAAATTGACAACTTGTGGCAGTAAAATTACACCCCTGGATGACCACCTGTTCATTGGCCAGGCAGGTAGCATTATTAACTCTTCCCTAGCAGTTCATAGTTTATGACACAAACATAATGCTGACATCCAATGTCAGGGATAGGGGATGCTGATGACTATTCAGACTGTCCAAGTGTGTACTGTATGTATTTATGACAAATTTAAGACTATGTATATTACCTTTTCAATTTGCACTAATATTTGGGTCAAATAAGGGCCTTGTTGACCTTACTTTTTTTCTTCTATAGACCGTGTGCAATGCACACTTTTCGTAGCTAATATTCACGAAACTGTCGTCTTGAAATCATTTTTCACACTTGAACATCATGAACATTATTAACAATCGAAAGTTGTATAAAAAAAGTCCAAAAAGTTTAACATGTTTAAAAGCACTGTTTTGCAAGAACTTGATGTGTAAATTGGATCAATTACTTCTAACAAGCGGATGGTCAAATTGATAAAAAAAAAAAAAAAAAAAAAAACTCACAACGGAAAATGACTGTAAAAACGAGGGCTTTCATGGAGGACATTCCCCCGCCCCCAAATGTGATTATATATTACATGTATTAATATATGTATGAGGAATATGAAATCAAAATTACGGCGGGTATGGTGTCAATGTTGTATTATACAATACAATTTTTACTGCTTATTATTCATTTTAAGCTTCCCGTCAATATTATATGACACGTTTATATGATGCTGATGAATTCAAAATAAAGAAGAAAAGAATAATTCCGTGAGTTTTGTAAGACATATATCAAATTTCTATAAATATTAATGAATACGTGTAATGCGACTTTTCTTCTTCGAGCTGCTTAAAGGAAGTATTTATCATCGCATCAATAGTTTCGATGTGATAAATGTAGGTGTACATGTTTATAAGGAGGACTATATGTAGTCAGTTTCATTCTTGGAAAAAATATCCTTGTTTTTTTTATTATCCCCCTTGTATATTTCCCTCTTTTTGTCATCAATTTGTTTATATAGTTTTTTTATTCAAAGTACGTGCACTAATGTTTCTTATAGCTGGATTTAAGTATTTTCAAATGCAACTGAAAAAAACAAAAAGATAAAGGAAAATTACTTCCTTTTTTGTGTGCCGTCGTATTGATACAATGTAATTAAAAACTAAAAGACACTTCATAACAACCCTATGTATCACTACAGTCAAGGTAACCTCTATTAAGGAAAAATATATCTGTCGGGTCACTTTCTTGTCCCGCTTTGATAATACCTTTGCATAAATAAACCCCAATTAAAAAGTCACCATGCTTATAAGATTTTAGTTTTCTCTGGTCCAGAGGGTGTAGCCAACGAAAAATATAAATACATGCCCTTAACATTTCTTCAAAGCCATTCCAAAAGAGATGAAGAAAGTATGTTACCCTCTAGACGTCATTGTGTTATTGTTATGGTTGGCTTTCTGTCTCATTGAACTCTACCACTTATATGATTGTTTTTACATTTAAATGTTTTGGTTTCTTATATTTATAAACATTTCGTTTAATTATAATATTTTTTTTTACAGAATCAATAAGACAAAATGCATCAATAGCTTTGTATCGGTATCTCAGTCATAAAATTGTTGGAACAGAGAAACACGTCAAATCAATTAGGATGATGAACAATGCCAAAGACTATTTACAAACCATGCGAAATTGCACATTTATCACAAGTGGAAGTTTTGGAGAAGGACTTGTGATGCGAGGTAGTGATTTAGATGTCATGTACGTTTGCAAATTTGCTGAGGTTTGTGAGGACAAAAACATGTGTTTTAAACCCAATATAACGTATTTTGTAATGGAAGCTGAAGATTCCCAGCCATGTTTCGTCAGGTTACGTCTACGGTATTTTACAGGTCGATTTTTCTTCGCTAGCTTTTTAGAGGAGATAGGAGGAAGTTACTATCTTTCAAACGCTAGACTTAAAGAACAAATGACAGACCTAAGATGTCCAAATATTCACTGTCCATGTTTGTCCGACACCCATGACACAATGGACATTGCATTGTGCTTTCGTAGTACGTCATGGATACCACAAGCAAAAAATTGGATAAAACGATCAAATAACTCGTGGCCAAGTTACGATGTTAAGCAGTCTATTATACAACACGGCGTTCTCTTTGTACCAATAGGTGTTAAAGGATCTATAAAAGAAG
>CM029597.1:89434801-89633615 GCA_017311375.1 Mytilus coruscus | reverse complement strand
TCGACCAGATATCGTTAGCAACAGAATGTTGCTTGCAGTCATAAATGAAATTTCCAAACCATTATGTCTACTTTTTAACAAATCTTTAAATGATAGAATATTTCAGACCAATGGAAGATTGCACATGTTATTCCCTTATTCAAAAGTGGTGAAAAGTCATTACCTTCTAACTACAGGCCCGTCTCCTTATTGTCATGTGTGAGTAAAGTGTTAGAAAAAATTGTTTTCAAAAATATTTTTAACCATTTACATGAAAATAAACTATTATACAAGTATCAATCCGGATGTATTCCAGGATACCCAACTTCGCATCAGTTGATATAATTGTATGACAAAATTTTGAGTGCACTAAACGAAAAGCTTTTAACAAGCATTAATAAAAAGGGTGAAGGTTTGGTACCATTAAAACGTTTAAACCCGCTGCATTTGTTTGCACCTGTCCTAAGTCAGGAATCTGATGTTCAGTAGTTGTCGTTTGTTGATGTGGTTCATAAGTGTTTCTCGTTTCTCGTTTTATATAGATTAGACCGTTGGTTTTCCCGTTTGAATGGTTTTACACTAGTAATTTTTGGGGCCCTTTATAGCTTACTGTTCGGTGTGAGCCTAGGCTCCGTGTTGAAGACCGTACTTTGACCTATAATGGTTTACATTTATAAATTTTGACTTGGATGGAGAGTTGTCTCATTGGCACTCATACCACATCTTCTTATATCTATTACATTTGCTGATATAAGCAAAGCATTTGATACTGTTTGGATTAAGGCTTTATTACATAAACTCGAAAATATGGTATAAAAGGAAACTTGCTATGTTGGTTGAAAAGTTACTTGTCTAGACGATCTCAGAGAGTTGTCATAAAAGATTCATTATCAAATACTGGAAAACTAAACGCTGGTGTGCCTCAGGGGTCGGTATTCTGACCCTTGTTGTTTTTAATATACATTAATAATAATAATTTTATTTGCAAAATACACCCATATGGGTCAAGCAAACACAAATACAAACATATATAATACAGAAAGTGAAGAACTACAAATATAATCATAAAAAACAACAACATAGTTATAAATTGTTATGTAACCTTTGATGGACATGGACCTAATTTTCGCAATTCTAAAGATTGCTTTATAAAGTCACCAACTTCTGTCAAAAGCACATTCAGGATTTAAAAGTAGTTTTAGCTTTAAGGGTGGTTGATAATTTGTGTAATCAGGGTTAATATTATTAATCTTTAAAAATAAGCAATCTCTTAAAGTTAAGTTCAGTTTGCAATATAGAAAAAAATGGTATTCATCATCAAGTTTATTACAATGTTTACATAACCTTTGGTCTCTGGGGACATTTTTGTATCTTCCCATTTCAACTTCTAGGTTATGGTCACTATCCCTTAATTTATAACCCCAAAGGGTGACTGGGCAATAGAAGTATGGTCACCATTGGTCTTCCTCTGACCGGCAGTAGAACCCTCGCCAAAGGGGGGCGTCCGTTTGGCTGTGCGGGATGTACAAATTTGCAGCCACGTCTTGTCAGAATGGGGACGTTAAATCCGATGCCTCGTGTATAGAGAGTGCCACGCTCTATGCACGTTAAGAACCCTTGCAACAACTCTTTGAGGGGTCCGTAGGTAACCTGTTGCAAGGCTAAATTGCTGTCCCTATCCAGTATAACCTCATTTCTCGTGGCAGTCTAAATTTCTCCGACCTTAATCCCGGACGCCTCTATTACAGAACCTACCTATTGTATTTATTGTTAATTTGTTCTCGTCCTGAATATGCATGAAATATTTGCCAATGGACGTTAAGCAACCAACAATCAATCAATCAATCTTAATTTAGAAATTAATTGTCTGGTTTTAAAATTTGATAATTTGTTAATAAATAATTCTCAATTTTAATCTCAGATTTTATTTGACTATAGAAATAATTTTGAACTGTCTGTTACTGAAGAAAGTTTATTCAAGACTTTGTATAAACTTCATGTGATATCTGTTTTAACTTCATCTTTAATGAGTATTTAATTTTATTGTATGTTTTATCATTATTTTATGATATAGCTGATGGTATGTCTGGATTCGGAAGGCTTTTGCAGATGATACTTCAATAGGTCATACTGCACCTGCCCCCGGTGGATCGCTATCCTTGCCGTGGTCGGGGAGGGGCTTGCGTGTCTCAGTGACCCCAAGAGCTATGCCAGCTGGAGCTTCGTCTCCTGGTAGGGTTACCCATGCTGGACAGGTCGAAGGGTAGAGACTAGACTAAAGTGATCCGAACATCGTACGAGTTGCCCGATGTTTTGAATAAAATAGGCTCTCCAACCCGTTGGCCGTGGGTTTCTACCCGTGTCGGTGGTTGACGAGATCCTTGCGGAAGAGGGCTGTAGCCAGACTCCTTATGGTCAGAAAATACCCGGACGGACGAGACTATAGTTCAATAAGCTGCTTTTGCTCCGAGATCATTTAAACGGGAGGTCGGATGGACCCGGTCCGATCAATCAGCCGGTTCATGTCGAGCCCTTCAGTTAATCCTCAACAATAAGCTTTCTTGTTACAATTTTCATTATATACACATGTATTTAAATTAAGCTATTTATATTTCGGATAACTGAAGAAAGCGATGGCTCATGGGTCAATCAAGTGATACGCTTTCTATTTCACTTGATGGATACGCTCTGCTTGAGTATACTATTCTTGGAACATCTGGTGCTTTCCGCAGTGGATCTTGGGTGCTAATTTTGGGGACCAGCTACATTATACTTGGAGCTCGTTTTCAGCATTAGCACTTGATCCCGGTTCGCCACGGAAACACAGCATCGCCCTTGTAGGCACTCCGAGGTGGGTGGATGACAAGAATGGTGAACCTTTCTCATTTCCTATGGCACAACAAAACCAACCCTCTAAATCAGCTTTAATACATAAAAAAAGAAAATGTGATGATTCAGTGCCCTGTAAGATGACAGTTGGCCCAGATTTATTGTAATAAAAGGAACAGATGAAAAACCAATTTCAAAAATATCTCCCTTTGTGATTCATCCAAAGCGTTGCTGGCACAGTTAAAAAAAAGTTTCAAAAATGAGATCAGGATATTTGTTGGTTGAATGTTCCAACAAAGGTCAATCAACAAATTTGCTGACAATGAAAACAATTACAGACTTTCCTGTTCCTGCCTCCCCTCACAATAGTTTAAACAGTTGTAAAGGAATCATTTGAGACAGAAGTCAATACCTTGGTTACCTTTCCGTGGAAGAAATTTGTGAGAACTTTCAAGCCAAGGTGTAACTGATGTTGTTAGATTTCAAATAAAAAAGAATTGAAATATAATCAAATTAAATACATATCTTTTGACCTTTAGAACTCCAACTCCTCCTCCGGCTATTACTTTAGGTTGCTTTGGAATCAGAGTTGACAGGTTTATCCCTAACCCAATTCGATGCTTCACTTGTCAAAAGTTGCGTTGACGGTTGAGATGCATTTTTGTAACAAAAGGAAATTGCATCTTGACCCAGAACTCACCTTGTACGGAAACCCAATTAAAATGGTTGACGAAACCAAATTTCCTGGGTTAATTTTCGATAACAGTTAACCTTTCTACCCCATATCAAAATGTTAAAATCAAGATGTTTAAAAGCATTAGATATTTTAAAAGTTGTCAGCAGCACTAACTGGGGTGCTAATCGCAACATTTTACTTAATTTATATAGATCTCTAGTTAGATCTAAACTAGATTATGGCTCTGCAAGGAAGTCCTACATACAGATTCTCGATGCTGTTCATCACCAGGGTTTGCGTCTCTGTCTTGGCGCCTTTAAAACCTCACCAGTTGAGAGTCTGTATGTAGAGGCTGATGAGCATTCACTCTCCAACAGACGCTTGAAGCTTGGACTTCAATACGCTGTCAAGCTAAAAGCATATCCAGAAAATCCTGCCTACGACTGTACGAAGATGTATTTGCAAAACATGAAAATAAAATTCCTCCATTAGGAATTGGTTTAAAACCACATTTAACCACTTTTGCTTTGAAATCTGTCGCACAAGTTAAAACTTGCAAATGTCCTCCCTGGGAACTTCCCAAACCTAAAATGATTGATTGTTCGTTGCTTAACGTCCAGTGGCAAATATTTCATGCATGTTCAGGACGAGAACAAGTTAACAATAAATACAATAGGTAGGTCCTATAATAGATTGATTGATTGTTGGTTGCTTAACGTCCAGTGGCAAATATTTCATGCATATTCAGGACGAGAACAAATTAACAATAAATACAATAGGTTTTTGTAATAGAGGCCGTCCGGGATGAAGGTCGGGGAAATTTGGACTGCCACGGGAAAATGAGGGTATATTGGATAAGGACAGAAATTTAGCCTTGCAACAGGCCACCTACGGAAAATTCTACATAAAGAGATAATTTTCTATGGGTACCGAGTCATGTTGGAATCCGTGGAAACACGGTTGTAGACCAGGAGGCAAAATGCCCTGGATGACCCTTTATCTAACTGTGATATACCATATACCGATTTTAGATCTAATATTAGAGAATATGTTTTAATATTTGGAAAAATGAATGGAGTAAAAAGATGAGAATAAATTACATGAAATTAAACCTAATTTAGGTAAACCTTTCAATAATTTTATGTGCAGAAAAGATCAGTGTGTTATTTCTAGATGTTGTATTGGTCATACTAGAATAACACACAAGTATCTTCTTAAAAATGAAGATGAACCACAATGTATACCTTGCAACTGCAAGTATACTATGAAACATGTTTTAATTAATTGTATTGACTTTGCTGATATTCGTAGGAAGCATTTCAATGTCAACAATATGTATGATTTATTTAATAGTGTTCCAATTACAAATATTGTTTCATTCTTGAAGGAAGTTGGAATATATTATAAAATATAAAAATGTTGTATAAATTTAAACTAATTTTAATTTTTATCACGTTATCTTAGCGTTTGAATTTTATTTGTAAATAAACAATTTGCTCAAGACTTGAATTTTAGTTTATTGAAGGACCTTTTGTCTGATTTTAAAACTATACTGTAAATTGTAAAAATATGGCCTTTTTGTGCTCATGCGGGTTGTTGTCTCTTTGACACATTCCGCGTTTAATCAATCAATCATACTGCACCTGATGAATTCACTTTAAAAAATTCAATCAGTAGAGATCTTGATTATTTAAGTAAGTGGTCAGAAAAATGGCTAGTGAAGTTTAATCCTAATAAAACTGATATTATGATATTCAGTTTGAAAAATATATACAGTGATATTTCTTTTGATTTTGGTGGTGCTACCAGTTAGTGCGCACAAACATCTAGGTGTCATATTTAGTAATGATTGTAAATGGAATAGGCAGGTTAATAAACTGATTGAGAAAACTACGAAGCAGCTAAATGTTTTACGCAAACTAAAATTTCGATTAAAAAGGGAATGTTTGGAAAAAATTTATATGATTTTTATTCGTCCGATAACTGAGTATTCATCAGAAGTTTGGGATAATTGTGGGAAAATAAATTCTGATCGGATAGAAAATATTCAAATAGAAGCTGCTCGCATAGTTACTTGATTACCAAGTTATGCTAGCCGCAACGCTATTTACAGGGAGACGGGATGGGAAAAATTAAACCTAAGGCGGGAGGTAAAAAAGTTGGCCATATTTTATAAAATTATTAACAATCAGGCTCCAGATTATCTAATGACTTGGTTCCAGAATTTGTATCTGATATAAATAATTACAATTTACGAAACAGACATAATATCACTATTCCAGTGAATCGTTTGTCGGTTTATCAACAGTCTTAATTGCCAGCATCCATAACATTGTGGAACACTTTAGATATTATTATTAGACAGATTCCTACATTTTCATTATTTAAAAGCAAATTGCATAATTATGTTATACTATAAGAATAAAAAACCTCCAAGACATTTTTACTCTGGAGACCGCTTACTATCTGTATTACATGCAAGGTTGCGAAACCATTGTAGCATTCTTCAATCTGTTTTGTTTAATGCAAACTTAGTACAAGATGCCAATTGTTTATGTGGCTTTATCAATGAAGATGCTAAACATTATTTATTATATTGTAACAATTTTTCATCACAAAGGCTTATAATGATAAATGAAATCAATGTTTTTGCTGTCAATATTACAATTGAGTTATTGCTCTCTGGTGATGAGTCTTTGAGTTCTGACGAAAATGATAGTGTTTTCTATCTGTACAAAAGTATATGAAAAGTACCAAGGGTTTTTCTCAACTTTGACAACCTTATTCTGTAACAGATCTTACTTGAACATGATCAACTTATGCTCTTAGTGATACGATAATCGAATGATCTTTATGATTGACTATTGTATTCTGAAACGTTCCATGGATTTAATTAAAAACCAAAATTGATACTTACAATTACGTGTAGATTTATTCCGTTTTTCATATTAATCCGTAACAAGAAAAGCGACTTCATATGTATCACATCATAAACTATCAGAGTGTAATTTACATTTAAACCAATTCACACACATGACTTGTCATGTACACTAACATATTTTATTTTACACAGCTCGGTGTGTTTGTATTTATTTATTCTGAAAATAGACGCAATCGATTAGTTATATTAACTGGAAAATATCCATTGATTCGATTCTTAAAATGTATATGTATTTATTTTATATCTTCATGCTAAAATAATAATTTGTTCAAGTCAGATATATGTAATATTCATTCATGTGTATATTTATTTATGTATTGGAGAAGACGTTACTAAGTTGAAAAACTTGTGTCTAATCCATTTGTCATTTTGAACAATAAAATATGTTTAAACTAGATATACTGTTCCCAGATGAGATGGACTTTGTCAGAACAATCTTCATTATTTATAGAAAATTAGTGAATCCATCCTTTACAAAAGTTGATCCGAATGTAATGATCCGCCATTTTTATAAGTTAAAAGGCTACTTTTTGTTTCCTTTTCTACAACAGCAAAATAAGGGATATCCTCATTTGGGGGTTAGTTGTAAATCAGGCCATTACTTATGATTGAATTATTGCATACTTCTCATGTTAGGACTGTTCACAGCCGCCAAGTCTTTTCCTCATTTTTGAAGGCTGTATTGTTGCTTAAAAGTGCTTACATCCACTGAATTTGAACTTTGGTTAATAGTTGTTTTATGTAACTAAATCCCACGTCGATATTACATGTACAACAATCAGACATCAAACCAACGCCAAACTGAATGTAATTGTAAGACATCTAGAGGTCAATATACAGTCTCGGACAATATCAAACAAAATTTTAAAAATGTTACTTGCTAGGTAAGAATGATTTTACCACAACTGTGGGCCAACCTTAAAATATGTTTGTTTGCAGTTTTCCGATTGTACCTTCTGACTGAAGGATCGGTAGGTAGGAAAAATATTTTATTTTATCAGCCAAAATAAAGTTTAAACAAGAAGTTACACAACCAAGTTTCTTGGGAAGAAAAACATTTAAAATAACAAACACTGAAAACCAACATGAAATGAATTGACATTTTCAGATAAAAAAACTCTTTTAACCAAAACTAAAACTTTAACATAGTGTCATTATCCAATTTAAGTCATAAAATATGATATTATTACTCAATGGAACTCTTATAAATAAAGGCAACAGTAGTATTCCGCTCTTCAAAAGTCATAAATCGATTGAGACAAAAACAAATCCGGGTTACAAACTTAAACCGAGGGAAACATATCAACTATACGAGGAAAACAACAAGGAATGTCTTAAATTGTTTCAAAGAAATATATTCTTCTTGTCTAGAATATTTTCATGAGAAGAGTATTTTCATCAGAAAATGTAGATATTAAAGATTTATAAGGCAATGTATTAGAGTGTATTTTAATAAAATTGAATCTTCCTCAATTGGAAAAAAATGTATTAGACATCCGATTGTTTTCATAATTCTAACAAAATATAATTATGTATTAAATGTTATATTTTAAAAGATATATTGATGCCATGCTTTAATGAAAACCGAAGAAATACATAGCACCCCATTAAAATTAACTGATGGTCTGTTCTGAAATGTTTTGACAGCATAGCTCATAAAGAAAATGTTTTAATTCAATTCACATAGGCCACACAGTTTGTGTTTATTTAATATTGTAAGAAAGAAAATAATTGCAATGAGTGGGCAGCCCTCCCCTTTATCCTAAAGGAGCATACTCATTACTATCTAAGATAGATTTAATATAGAGAGTATATTTATTTTTAAGCTAACCATTCATTTTCTTCATCTTTGTGTAGTTTGGGTTGCTTCTTATTTGATTTGGCATGGTCTATCCATTAACATTTCAAATGAACCCTAACTTCTTACAGGCGTGTTTACAGGTATCCATAAAGTCATCTTTTCATTCTTAAAAGAAGTTGGAATAAATTATAAAATAAAAAGTGTTGTATAAATTTAAAATGATTTTAATTTTTATCACCTTATCTTAGTGTTGAATTTTATTTGTAAATAAACAATTTGCTTTGGACTTGAATTTTAGTTTACTGAATGACCTTTTGTCTGATTTTAAAAATATACTGTAAATTGTAAAATATTTGAATCAGCTCGCCGCGATATAGCCTTATGCGCTCATGCGGCGTAAAGCAAACACCAATCAATGTATCTTCTATATGTCATGTCTCATTTAAACATTATAGCAACTGTCAAATCATTTAAACTAAAAAAAGAAGGAAACCCACTGAGGTAGGTGCGATGATATCCTGTCATGATGCACATGTTATCCATCTGTTGAGAAAAAATGCTAGATATTTTGAAAACTGAGAATAACATTAGATAACAATATTTGAGTTGACAGTCGGATGTGCCTCACATTATACAGGGAAGATCTTTTTACTGATGTTAGCATGAATGAAATCAAAATTAAAAGGAAGTTTTTAAGACACCAAATGGCAAACCGGATGGACTAGGTTCAACTGTAAAGAACAGGCAGTAATAAGTGTTAAAAGTGTAATTGAAATAAGACGTCTTTAAATACTGCACAGATAAGTTGATCATCATGCCCGATATGGATAAACCTAGGAGAGAATTAGTAATCTTATCCAATGAAGCCATTTCTAGAGAGAAACCAGACAATTGCAATTACAAATGCAATGCAAGACTAACAGAAATATATAAAGATATATATTTACGTAAGTGTTAGTGTGAATGATGTTTCTTCTTTTCTATGGCAGAACGAGTTTAAAAACAAAACGTAGATCAAATTGAGTTTTGTCAGTATTTTGAAGAAATAAAATCATCAACAAAAAAGATTTTAAATGCTTTGAAATTTCCCGAAATAATGGATCCAAACCAGCAGACAGTAGCATTAATCCTAAAGAGGTTTATCAGAGGATTAGACTATACAGACATGGACAATATTTTACGGTTTTGTACAGGAGCTAACGTTATGTGTAACTGCACTGTTATGTTGCATATCACAGTAGCATCATTCCTAATGAGGTTTATCAAAGGATTAAACTATAACGACATTGGAAATGTTTACGGTTTTTGCACAGGAGCTAACATTATGTGTGAATCGTACATATCACATGTCTCTCTTTCATTTTGGGATGGATATTGTCTTTAATACTTTGTTGAGAGTATATGTGGGTTTTCGTCTTCTTTTTAAGAGGCATATTATTGCGCACTAATAAGAGCAATGGTTATAGTTTTCACAAGTCTTGTCTTTCTTTTGGGGATAACTATTGTCTTTTAATACATATTGTGTTTTTAAGAGAAATATTATTCCAATTAGGGAAATAACTTTATCCAGCCCGTTTGAGTTACTTCCTCTTTTAGAAGTAAAACTAGAAAAGTTTTATTTTATAAATTTTCAAACAGTAATTTGCTTATCAGTGTTAATTTGTTCTTGAAATTGGAACGCAGTTGTTTAGCCTAAAGCTATCATCGAATTCATAGTGCATGTAACATTATGTCCAATGTACCAAACATAAAAAGCAGGACTTTATATCTATATCCTATGATAGTATTGAATTTGTATTGCTTTGAACATTAATTGCAATGTTGAATGCGTATGTTTAGCTCATTTGGCTATAAGTCAGGCTGAGCTTTTGCTATCACTTTGCGTTTGTCCTTCGTCCGTCTTCGTACGTCCGTCAGTAAACTTTTGTTGGTGAACATGGATCACAATGACCTACATTTCACACTTCAGTGACTTGGTAAGATGTTTCATTTGCGATTTGTCAGTATGTTATGACATAAATGTCTGATAGACAATATGTCTCGTTATTTACATGTACTTGTATAGTGTATTGAATATGTAATACAATATATTTTCGGATTTGCCAGCTGTAGCAGCAAGAACTTCTGCATTAGATACACAGATGAGACAAATAGAAGCAATGCTTAACAATCAGTTACACAAATATATTTGTGAAGTATGTAACAGGCAGTACAAAACAAAAGGGGGCATAAAGAAACACTTGAAAATTTAACATCAGTGGGACTTTGCAGACGATAAACTTGAAACCTCTTCAAAGATTTACCATATTGCACCTTACCGGGCTTCTTTCATGAAATGTTGTGTAACGGAGATCTGAAATAATCTCCTTTGCTAGAATATGGGATGACTCAAAATGAACTATATCACTGTGCAAGAACGGAATAACAAAGTGAATACATAAATGAAATTATATTATGATGATTTAAGACGTTATTTTCCAACTTACTATATATTTTATAGAAGACTTTGCCATTTTATGGAGGAATTATACCTTCTAAATGAACTTGTTAAAAGAATAGACTTATAATAGAAATATTTTGTACTAGGTTTCAATTAGACCAGTGGAGCTGTATTTGCTCCACACTCTTTGACCGTGAATTTACTTAGAGGAGCTTAAATAGATCCGCACTTATTTACTGATTACTTTAACTAAATTTATGTTTTGGTTTCATTGTTCACATGTAAATTTATGTGGAATATTTAATAAAGTATCTGAACATCAGTATTTGGTCTCATTTGCCAGAGGTCAGTCTCAGATTGATTGATTGATTGTTGGTTGCTTAACGTCCAGTGGCAAATATTTCATGCATATTCAGGACGAGAACAAATTAACAATAAATACAATAGGTAGGTTCTGTAATAGGGCTTCCGGGATTAAGGTCGGAGAAATTTAGACTGCCACGGGAAATGAGGGTATATTGATAGGGACAGAAATTTATCCTTGCAACAGGTCACCTACGGACCCCTCAAAGAGTTGTTGCAGGGTTCTTAACGTGCAAAGAGCGTGGCACTCTCTTTACACGAGGCATCGGATTTAACGTCCCATTCTGACCGGACGTGGCTGCAAATTTGTACATCCCGCACAGCCAAAACGGACGCCCCACTTTAGCAAGGGTTTTACTGCCGGTCGGAGGAAGACCAATGGTGACCATACTTATATTCCCCAGTCACCCTTGGGGCGTCAGTCTCAGAGGAACGAACCTATGTCCGATGTTTAATTGACACGAGGGACGGTGACGCATAGCCACCGGACCCTCCTGTTACAGTTGACTGTTGTTCAGATGTTTTGAGAGGAGTCCCAAATCAAGTTTCTTGCAATGGAAAATATGAGTTTATCTTAACAAGGCTCTAATTCATTGAATATCAGTTAACTCTTCAGTTTTGCCTAAAATTCTTGTCGGCTTTTAGCAGGATTTTAAAGGTGAGGATAAGATTTATATCCGAGTATCACATTGTTTGCCTTATTTGCAATGCATTTATGAATTTAAAATCTCCATGCTGGACAGACGTCCAAATTTAAAGGTTTTCTATATTTTCACATAAGCACGCACACATCTTAGTTACTCAAAACCATACATATTATTTGTGTATAAGCTCGAAAGATTTTTCAAGCAAATTAAATCATAAATCCGTAACATTCTAAAGATTTATTGTAAAATAACTGGTTTCTGCCACCTGAATAAAATTACTTACTTACTAGCAACGACAAAACTATTTACACATACAGGTAAAACAAATAGTCGTTGATAGTACATACACACCACTCCAGAAGGTCAATCTATAGACAAGTAGCTCTTCAAAGTAATCCTGCCCTAAATTTTAACGAAAATTTATTTATTATACCAATAACATTAGTAAAGTTCAACAAATTGCATATAAATTCGACGATGTAAAGTAATAAAAATACAGAATACAGACAACTGTTCTGAAAAATAGCCTTTCTTTAAAAGGGTCTTGAATATGTTAAACTTTATTTATTCACAAATTTTCATTTATGAATATACTAACGGTCCCTCACATTTATCTAACAATAAATACTTACCTTTAAGGTCAAGGACACTGGTGTGTTTGTACACAAAAAAAAAACGTGTTTCACCCAAGTAAATTGATACAGTTTGAGGGTTTGATGGTGGCTTGATGCAAGCCGGCTCAATGCAGCCACTCCTAGATGTAGCAAACACTCCAGTATTTATACTTATTGGAACTATGGAAGCAAACACGTGAAAAACAACAAGTTTATTGCGTAAGTGAGGAGATAAATGTCTGAGATCTTCGAATTAACTTTGAACCAAAGGACAGCATTGGCTTAAGTTGACAAGTAAATTTAATCAATAGAAAATGCCGCATGTCCATCTACTTCCGGTCAACATGCTTCGGAAGTAGGAAGAAATTTAATAAAATATACTTGAAGCAAATACGCAATGGTATGAAAGTTTAGTTTCTTAAATCAAATAATCCCTTTAATACAGGTATATAAATTTGTAACAAATTCTAGCTGGGAAATACTAGTTTTACTCTATAAAATTGCCTGGTCACTACATTCCTCCCGCTAAAGATCAATATTAGTATAAAATTGATCAAACTTTAAACTTAATAAAAGGCACATAGTAGATAAAAATTACTCAAATTTGAAGTTTGAGGGTTAAAAGTAAAATCACAAAATACTGAACTCCGAGGAAAATTCATAAATTAAAGTCATGAACTATAAATCAGAACATTCAACAGTTGTAAATGCATATATATATAATATAAACAAAATAAATAAATGTTCATTCACCCCAAGGGTGACTGGGGAATAGAAGTATGGTCACCATTGGTCTTCCTCCGACCGGCGGTAAAACCCTCGTCAAAGTGGGGCGTCCGTTTGGCTGTGCGGGATGTACAAATTTGCAGCCACGTCCGGTCAGAATGGGGACGTTAAATCCGATGCCTCGTGTAAAGAGAGTGCCACGCTCTTTGCACGTTAAGAACCCTTGCAACAACTCTTTGAGGAGTCCGTAGGTAGGTCGACCTGTTGCAAGGCTAAATTTCTGTCCCTATCCAATATACCCTCATTTCCGTGGCAGTCTAAATTTCTCCGACCTCAACCCCAGACGCCTCCATTACAGAATCTACCTATTGTATTTATTGTTTATTTGTTCTCGTCCTGAATATGCATGAAATATTTGCCACTGGACGTTAAGCAACCAACAATCAATCAATAAATGTTCATTCAGAAAGAATATTTAAAGTTCAATGGAATCAAAAAGTCTCTTTCCATAATTTCAGCTGCCTCCAACCGCTCACTAAGTATGTGCACCGGTGAAGCCCTAGCTTTTTCTTCGTGTTTCCGTTGAGCCATCCCTTTTCTTCTGCAATTATATCCTCGTTTTCTTCAGGAGTGCCTAAATTTGGCAGCATCGCTCCTTTTGCCTCTATGTAATCAATATTTGTTGTTTTAACAATTTGCGAATAATCTTCCAAATGCACTTCATTCACCCTTTTACGGTACGATATGTGACGCATCAAAAGATACTTTATTCCAAACATCTTTGTGCATCTACTACACTTGAATAACTCCCTGTTGGGTTGATGTAGATACTGCCAGTGATTATGAAGTTCCCTAAGAGTGCTGTACTTATACATAGTACAACATCTTCTCACTAGACGGGCATCAACAAAGATCATACACAGTAAGCAAACAAATGTTTTGCATTTCCTCATGTTTGTAAAAAAACTTGCACTTGGTTGTTGAAATAATGAAAACTTCAACTACAGATCCTGCAAAGACAAAAGTTAGACGAACTTAGGTGAAATGTTCAAGTATCTTTCATTATATATGACCCTGATAAAGTTGACTGTCTCAGTTACATTGTCTCCATATAGCATTTCAAATTCACTAGCTACAGATGAGCTCAAGACCTGTGCTGCAAAATTTACCTTCATGCACCCGAATGTAGACGGAATATCAATATGCTTTCGTGTTAAATTGGGACACGGACTGTATAATAGTTCACAATGCTGCATAATAAAATTGAGTAAATAGAGATGTCTTTATCGTCATTCCACATTTTACGGGTATTTTTATGGGAACACGAATTGCAAAATCATAAGCGTGTTATTTTGACGAGATGAGATATAAACATGATAAATTAATGTCCATTCATGAAAAAATAAATAATTAAAGTTCATTTTAAAACAAATTATGAAAAGCCCGACATCAGATTTGTGCTGCCTCAAACCGAATGTTGAATATAACCTTATGTGAATGTTCCATGCAATGAATGACATTAGAAGAAAAAATATTGACTCGTGCATATTTCATAATATTACATTAAATGATCTTTCAGGTGGTTTGATTCCTAACAAGCTGCAAGACGTCCCCATATATGTCCATACCATGTGATGTTGAATGACGTTTGAGATGATATTTTGCTGAAGATTTTCAAAACATATATCTGACAATGGACATGGATCTCTTGGTTGTAAAATTGTTCATACTGTAAGTCAATGGATAAGGTCTTAATGGTTTGCTGCATTATTTCTTTTGGAGGATATCTGACGTTGCGGATTCCTGTGTGGGTCATGGATTAATAAGTGGGAGGTGACGGGTTGTGTTCAGTTCTCAGTTTCTGTCCGTTCTCTTAGTGCCAAATCAATGCGTGGAACTAAAACATAGTCACCTATGGACTTTGTTGGTTATATATATAACAGGTTGTGTTCTTCTATCAGTCAACATAGTTAATAGTAAGATTAAAGGACTCTGCAAAGACATCCTCCATTGTCTCTCGATCCGCTGGTGATGGACGGATTGACCAGTGTTGAAACTATCCCTTTCTTCTCCATTCACAGCCATCATGAATCGACCAACGGTTTTGAATGAACAAAACATAAAACATACAAATGTGATATTACTGGCTATTTTCATGTTTTGGCCTCGAACGTCACACCATTTAGTTACGAAATGTTTATCAGGTGCAATAGTTTACTAGAATATGACACGGAACGTTCTCAGACACATTGTAATAAGAATAACCATGCAGAAAAGTGAATTGCTATATTTTACCTCTCCCTTATACATTAGTTATCAACAAAAGAATGACGGAAAATTTCTCATTGTATAAAAAACTCTTACCATTTCCTTTCTGGATTTCTACTTTTCAAGTTTCATCCACAATTGGATGAAATCCTTGGAGGAATTTACTAGAGAGGGAGCATGTTCTCTATTTCATCTTCTACGGCTATTCCATAAATGAGGGCAAGCTCTGTCTGGATGATTTCTAGAATATTTACCAAATGTTTAAGGGTACTCAGTGATTGATTGAATGGTGATTGCTTTACGCCGCATCAGTACAAAAAGGCTATATCGTAGCGGGATTATAAAAAAGACTTTAGTTTTGTTAAACAGACAACATAAGTCTTTCCATTTACTAAAACTTAAGTTTAAAGCGAAAATACTTTAACACATATGCATCCATGAGATAACACCATAAAAATTTAAAATCATTTTAAACTTATACAATCAAAATTAATATAATTCTTATTTTTTTTTAGGTTAAAAACAAAACAAAAAGCGTGTCAAACGAACGTCAAAGAA
This sequence comes from Mytilus coruscus, assembly GCA_017311375.1. NCBI lineage: Eukaryota > Metazoa > Mollusca > Bivalvia > Mytilida > Mytilidae > Mytilus > Mytilus coruscus. The sequence continues at coordinate 89,617,773 of CM029597.1, read as the reverse complement.
GTCATTCTAACGAGATGTATCCAAGCGATGTAATTTATCACACTTTTTATGACATTTGTTCTGAACTATATACAATTATCCCTTTCCCTCAAGTGATTCTGTTATATATGTATGCGTAACAAACTTGATTTCTAACGACTATTTAGGACGTTTTAATTTTGGTGATTTATAGGTGCAGGATGGATGCTTGTTACATGTACCTACCCTCCTATTCATGTACAGTAAGCTGCATTCACATCACCAGCAATGTCCATTACGATCCAGGCATCATATGTTGAACTATTGAGATATGTTTTGTCTTTCTGTGTAGGTTTGATAGCAGCCAAGAATATAAACAAATTGTTCAACTCAGTCATTTCAAGACTCTCTACATTACCATCGAAATACAGACAGTAATCTTCAGAATATTCGTATGCCTTCAACTTTCTACCCCAAGGGTGACTGGGGAATAGAAGTATGGTCACCATTGGCCTTCTTCCGACCCTTAGTAAAACCCTCGCCAAAGTGGGGCGTCCGTTTGGCTGAGCGGGATGTACAAGTTTTCAGCCACGTCCGATCAGAATGGGGACGTTAAATCCGATGCCTCGTGAAAAGAGAGTTCCACGCTCTTTGCACGTTAAGAACCTTTGCAACAACTTTTAAGGGGTCTGTAGGTGGCCTGTTGCAAGGCAAAATGTCTGTCCCTATCCAATATACCCTCATTTTCCAATGGCAGTCCTAATTTCCCCGACCATCATCCCGGATGGCCTCTTTTACAAGACCTGCGTAATGTATATACTATTTATTGTTAACTTCTCGTCCTGAACATGCTTGAAATATTTGCCAATGGACGTTAGGCAAGCAACAATCAATCTCATTTATTTTCATGCTTGTTAAGCCTATCGTCCCTAATCTCAGATATTCTTTCAGTTCAGTGACTTTCAATGCCGCGCAATCCATTGTTAACTCAGTTGTCTTGGTGCTATGATGTCGGGTATCACGAGTGTACGATAATGAAGGACGGAACCGAATACGGAAAGGGAAATGTTTATGAAAATGGACTATTCACTGAAATGTCAATAAGCAATTCAGTTACAAATAGAATGGTCAATAATCTAGCTGTTTGGAATGTGAAATAAACAAAAAGTAACGATTCCTATATATATTAAAACACAAGAAACAACATATACTAAACTTCAATTAAAAAGCCTATCATTTTACGTCACTGATGAGTCTTTTGTAGACGAAACGCGCGTCTGGCGTAAATATAAAACTTCAATTCTGGTATCTATGATTAGCTTATTTACAACCACTGGGTCGATGCCAATGCTGGTGGAGTTTTAATTCCACGAGGATATCACCAGCCCAGTAGTCAGCACTTCTATGTTGACTTGAGTTATCATTGATATGTTCATACTTATAAATTAACTGTTAACAAAACTTTGAATTTCTGAAATACTAAGGCTTTTCTACCTCAGGAATAGATTACCTTAGCTGTATTTGGCAAAACTTGTAGGAATTTTTGGTCCTCAACTTCGTACTTTATTTGGCCTTTTTAACATTTTTTGATTCGAGCGTCACTGATGATTCTTTTGTAGACGAAACGCGCGTCAGGGTAAAATATAAAATTTCAATCCTGGTATCTATGGTGAGTTTATTTACATGGTTTTAGTTCTTCATATAGTCACCCAAGTTTATTCTTTTTTTTTCATTTTTCAACTCGGCCAATACATTCAACAGGTTCCTGGCTAACTAAGCAGGTATCTCCATCTTCTAACCCAATAATGACTTTTGAAAGACAATGACATATTTTCAGAATTTTCTTGGAGATAACCAAATTAAATGCATATACTGTCTAAAAGTAGGTGATAAACAAGGATATGAAGTTATCACATTGTGCAATTGTCTGTGACTCTACCTCCACGACAAAGGCTAACTCTTCTGTTGTCGGAATGTCTTTTTTATCACCAATTTCACACTAGAAAAAACTTTTTGATGCGATCAAACTTAACTTGTATGTCAAAAAAAAATGCAAAATCATTCTCTTGAAACAAGACCGGTAAAATTTAGCTGGACGTCTGGTCCGACTATGACACAGGTTCTACTTTCTATCAACTATAGTAAAGGGTGACCTGTCAATAGGTTCACACATATTCTTCAACGTGCAGGGAGCACGGACGTGGCTGTGTATTTATACATCCCTCACAGTTAAATGGAAATCTGGCTATGACTCATATTTTACTGACTAGAAAAATACTTGAAGTTAGTTTTCATTGCGTCAAACTTTTTGAATAGTTCAGTTATTATCTTTCCAGATTCTTGGTCCGTAAGATCCAGATTAGCTACATATGCATTAAACAGTTCTTGTGCTTTCTTCATATAGTCTGAACATAATTCTGTCACATTGAAATATCATTTTCTCATAGAAGGATCTCCTAATATCCTGTTCAGAAAAACAATTTTCAGTTCTTGCTTGAATAATCTTCCATTGCATCGGACGCGTAACTTGGGTTAAATCTCAAATTAATTCCAAGGAAGTGTGAACTTTTTTGGGTTGAGTTGGACTGGGTTACTGGACTTGCTAGTATTTGAATGTTTAGTGTGGGTGACCTTGTAATGCTTGTGTGTACTTGTGCTGGAACTGCACTGAACAGGAACTGCTTTGAATACTGGAAAAAGAACAAGCTTGTATAAAAATAGATAATTATTGTTTGCTGGTCACCAATGCAAGTGTATAATAATAATACAATGAACAATGAATATACATAATACAAACATACATACAGAAACATAAATAGAATTAGATATACCAGTTACCCTGGTATTTGAAAAATGCGAATAAGAAGGATTAACCCACCCAAAAGTATAGTTCACTTTAAATGAATAGAGGGAAGACTAGCTCGCTTGAAATAAATATGAATTTGAACTGGGGGAATGAAATAAATACGAATTTGAACTGGGGGTATTGAAATAAATATGAATTTGAACTGGGGGAATGATAAAAAATATGAATTAGAACTTGGGGAATTGAAATAAATATGAATTTGGACTTGGGGGAATGATATAAATATGAATTAGAACTGGGGGAATTGAAATAAATATGAATTTGAACTGGGGGAATGAAATTAGTGTAAAGGGAGATAATTTGAATCGTATTGTTTACATTATTTATGGAAACAATGCCAAAGTAAGTTTATCTCCTTTGAACCTGTTTCTGAATAAACAATTATTGTAATTTTCACTCAATTAAATAAAAGAGTTAACCAAAAGCTATGTACAATGTGCCAGGTAAACATAACTGACAAACACAAATTAAAATTACATGCGTTACAAGATCACCCTATTTTTCTATGTACTGGTCGTTTGAATGAATAATTGCAATGAGAAAATGTTTATAACGTATGTGCGTGAAGAATTGAATGTTACGCATAATATTATGAATAATTGAACACTATAAAACACCTTGAAGAGTCGAATAAATGAAGAACACATAATTTCCTATTTCGTCGAAATAAACGCTACATCAATAAGGGGAGTAACTCTGAAGTGATATGAACAATGACCCAAAAATAAAAGAACTTAAAGTACTAAAAGAAAACCTGAACTAACTTTATACAGAATTGCTTCTAAATTTTTCTATTTTTCTCCATTACTGCACAAAGTATTTCATAAACATTATCAACTGTCTTCTTTTTCTTCATGGGTTGCTGAATTTCTACAAGGAACAATTATAAATGTTATTAGAATATTATAAGAAACTAAATAGTATGCAAAAGAGTGTATGGTCACTTATATTGATTGATTGTTGGTTGCTTAACGTCCAATGGCAATAATTGTATGCATATTCAGGACGAGAACAAGTTAACAATAAATACAATAGGTAGGTCTTGTAATAGAGGCCATCCGGAATGATGGTCGGGGAAATTTGGACTGCCACTGGAAAATGAGGGTATATTGGATAAGGACAGAAATTTTGCCTTGCAACAGGCCACCTACGAATCCCTCAGAGTTGTTTCAACGGTTATTGATATGGGGATGTACGGCGGGCGGCCGGGCTGGCGTACATCGGGCAGGCGGCTGCCAAACAGTGTCCGTTCATTAAGATGCAGACGATTGGACGAACTTAAAAGACATTGTATTAATGAAAAATAACATTTTGGATTTTTTTTTTTTTGGTAAATTGATTGAAGATATTTGTGGTAGGTTTGTTTGTTACTCTGAATAAACTAATTTTCTGAATGCATATGTATATTTGTTTTTGGTGAAGAGAACTCCTTTAAAAACTTAGCTAATATTGTCTATTAATAAGCATATATTTAGATTTCTGATTTTGGATTTAATTTCCCCCTAAGGGTGACTGGGGAATAGAAGTATGGTCTTTTTGTTGTTGGGATGTACAAGTACCCTGCCACGTCCACTTGTATTTTTGTCCCTGTGATGAGTTAAGCCTTTTTCAACTGATTTTTATAGTTCGTTCTTATGTTGTACTGCTATATCACTGTCCCAGGTTAGGGGGAGGGTTGGGATCCCGCTAACATGTTTAACCCCGCCACATTATGTATGTATGTGCCTGTCCCAAGTCAGGAGCCTGTAATTCAGTGGTTGTCGTTTGTTTATGTATTACATATTTGTTTTTCGTTCATTTTTGTACATAAATAAGGCCGTTAGTTTTCTCGTTTGAATTGTTTTACATTGTCATTTCGGGGCCTTTATAGCTGACTACGCGGTATGGGTTTTGCTCATTGTTGAAGGCCGTACGGTGACCTATAGTTGTTAATTTCTGTGTCATTTTGGTCTCCTGTGGACAGTTGTCTCATTGGCAATCATACCACATCTTCTTTTTTATAATAACCATTGGTCTTCCTCCGACCGGCAGTAAAACCCTTGCTAAAGTGAGGCGTCCGTTTGGCTGTGCGGGATGTACAAATTTGCAGCCACGTCCGGTCAGAATGGGGACGTTAAATCCGATGCCTCGTGTAAAGAGAGTGCCACGCTCTTTGCACGTTAAGAACCCTTGCAACAACTCTTTGAGGGGTCCGTAGGTGACCTGTTGCAAGGCAAACTTTCTGTCCCTATCCAATATACCCTCATTTCCCGTGGCAGTCTAAATTTCTCCGACCTTAATCCTGGAAGCCCCTATTACAGAACCTACCTATTGTATTTATTGTTAACTTGTTCTCGTCCTGAATATGCATGAAATATTTGCCACTGGACGTTAAGCAACCAACAATCAATCAATCAATTGGATTAAATTTCATCAAAAATTGAATTCTTCGGGTTCTTTGATATGATTTAACCACTAATGCATTGTTACAAACAGCATATCTAATTTTATTGATTGTAATTTGAAAATAGATATATATTACATCATATCTAGTTCTAGAAAAACTATTTGTTTATAATTTATTCAGTTGAGTTATTTCCTTTGAACAGAAAATTCTGTTTTAACATCCTAGGGGTGAAAGAAAGTTCAATCCTCATGTATGGTGTTAGTTCACGGGCCCCTTTTGGCTAAATTAAGTCCTTCTTATATTGTATTGAAGTTGTATTTTACGTAAGTTAGTCTTCTTAGTTCCTCAACTGTCTTGGCAATAGTCGGTCTTTGCTCAACTGGTTTGTTTTTACTGCGTGAAAATTCACTAAAACTTGGTCGCAACATTTCATTTTGTGCACCCTGCAGGTCTTCGTTACTACAGTCATCAGATTTATTTGTTATATCCATTCTGCTTAATTTGTTAGAGAGTTTCAATTTTAGCATTGACTTCTTCGGATTCATGAGATGTTTTGAACTGTTCTCACACCGAGTCAAATATAAATATCTGTGTGTGGTGGTATGTTTTACTTAAAACTGTCAAAGACTGTTTATTGTATCTGATATTTCAATTTTCAACTATTTTATTGTTCTTAAACCATCGAGAAGGACATACTTTGCCAACGGTGGCATTTGGCTAGGGTACGTATGGATTTCTGTGAGAAAATCACTTTGATACACTCTAGAAGGACTCCAGTGTGGCTTCGCCACGTGTTACAAGTTATAATTAAATGCGGTTCCTTAAACCAACATACGTAATAAATCTCAAGACTTTACACCGTTTTTTTCTATTTTATATGTAAGAAAGTTTGTTGCTTATAGTTGAGATTATTACTAACAGTGTTTCGGGATTTTTTGCTTAACTGTTAAAGCATGGGTTACTTTCGAGGACAATAACTCATATTAGGTGTCAAATGACAATTTCGGTCACCCGGATTTATTTGGAGCTCTTGCTTTGCTGTACATGTTTGCTTTAAAAAGGATTCACTTTAGCTACACCATTTCTTCCAAATCATTTTCATATTTAAAATTAATTTTTCCAACAGTATGATTTGCAGGTTATTTTTCTCCAGTACTGCCCAAAGTATTTCATAAACATTATCAACTGTCTTCTTTTCTTCATGGGTTGCTTAATTTCTACAAGGAAAATTACTAGTACTAGAACACACCCGCGGGTCCGTGACTGAATTAAAGTATCTAATAATGTATAAGTCTTATTTTTAGCCTTGATTTTCAGTATTGGTATTGTCATCTGATAAAGTCATGCTGTTTATAAGATGCACGGTTTTCTCTGCTTTCAAAATCTTTCTGTTTGAACCCGTCGACCATGAACTTATAAATTATTGGTAATATTAATTATTTGGAAAAACAAAAGGGCCTGGAATGTGTCCTATATTAGTTATATATAAAGTTGAATTATTTTATTCGCCGTTTTTACGTCATGCCGGCTAACAAATTGAAAACTGTACCTACGCCTTATTTTAAGTCTGGATTTTTAGTATTCGTATTGTCATCTTATAAAGTCATGCTGATTAATATACTACAATAGGAAACATGTAGTGATTGAATTTAGTAGTGTCAAATTTAGGTGTGATTATCACCCGTGTATATAGCAAATCCCAAATACACCGTTTGGTGGTGCGCCTGACAGATGCGGGACGTACAGATTAGGTAATAGGTAACAGGTGACATATACTAAAATGGTATCGGTATCGGGTTCGATCCGGAACTTGTTAATTATTAGTAATATTAATTATGTGGAAAACAAAAGGGCCTGGAATGGTATAATTTTTAATCAACATCATTGTCCTGTATTAGTTATATATAAAGTTGAAATCTTTCATTCGTCGTTTTTACCCCATGCCGGCTAACAAATTGGACCTCGTTATTTTAGTATTATAGATACATGTTATTAGAATATTACAAGAAACTAAATAGTATGGAAAAGAGTTATGGTCAGTTATATAAATGAGATGTTATCATTAACATTAAATCGATTAAATAAATTGAGATTATCGTCTACTAAGCAGGAGTTAACTTTTCTTTAATGTTTAAGGACTTACTAACATAATTTCATTAGCGGTTTTCCCGCTTTATTTGATATAAAAATTCAAGATTTTCGTGGTGTGTTCTATGCGTGATTTGAACTGAAGGAACACAAAAAGACAGGCTGATTCGGACAGAAGTACATATGTTTTAAATTTAGTTACATAAATGTATTGCAGTTGTCTTTTCAGGACGATTTTATTTCTGTAATTCGGAAAAGAATATTTTTGGGCGGGCGTACACTCGGGCAGGCGGCTGCCAAACAGTGTCCGTTCATCAATATGCAAACGATTGGACGAACAAAGGCAAAAATCAAGAAGGAAAATTGGTTGCATTAGAGGAAATAGAGATGACGGAAGAGGGGGGATTTTACAACAGTGGAAGGCAGAAGTGAAGAAAGGGACAAAAACGAGTACATAATTCATATGATGAAGACATAATCTTTCAATCAGTTTAATTGAGGTCTGGAGCTGGCATGTCAGTTAACTGCTAGTAGTCTGTTGTTATTTATGTATTATTGTCATTTTGTTTATTTTCTTTTGTTACATCTTCTGACATCGGACTCGGATTTCTCTTTAACTGACTTTTAATATGCGTATTGTTATGCGTTTACTTTTCTACATTGGCTAGAGGTATAGGGGAGGTTGAGATCTCATAAACATGTTTAACCCGCCGCATTTTGCGCCTGTCCCAAGTCAGGAGCCTCTGGTCTTTGTTAGTCTTGTATTATTTTTACTTTTAGTTTCTTGTGTATAATTTGGAGTTTAGTATGACGTCCATTATCACTGAACTAGTATATATATTTGTTTAGGGGCCAGCTTAAGGACGCCTCCGGGTGCGGGAATTTCTCGCTGCATTGAAGACCTATTGGTGACCTTCTGTTGTTTGTTCTGTGGTCGGGTTGTTGTCTCTTTGACACATTCCCATTTCCATTCTCAATTTTACATTACATTTTACCGGAAAGTCCTCCAAGCTGTATATGAAGCCACACGCAACATAGATCACCTTAACACTTAACAAAAACTAAATAAAATATTGTAGCTCACCTTGGCGAATAATGTTTTCGTTCGTTTATACAATGACTTTGACTTGTCACTGTCTCCTTTTATAAATTATTTTCCTCTAGACTCAGTAAAGTGCACTTGAAATAGGGGCTCTTGACCTTTTTTTTTTGTGTTTTGTTTATCAGGAATTCTAGGCTTAATTGTCTTATTATAAGGTTTACATTCCTGAAAAAAAAAAAACACAAACTCAAACGTAGTATTCATTTTTTCATAAAATAATATTTTTCCAATATTAAATTTCATATTCGTGTGTTTAATATTGATATATATATATAATGCTATATGAATTTATAGACAAATCGTTTATAATTGAAATTATTCATGTTCAAAATATTTGTACACGATACGCAATGTTGTACGGAGCAACAAACTCTCAACTCACTGCATGTGTATTTCGGCCACTAGCACCAGCTAAAACGAATTCTTTGAAGAAAATAATTGGAAAGCGTTACCGAATTGACCTCTATGACAATAAAATTAGGATCTTAAGATTTCTGTCACAGTTGATATAATTTTGGATACAAAACGTTCGTAAATGGTCTTTCAATCATCGAACTCGTAAAAAAAGATGTTGCTACCATTAATTCACGTTTATGATGTACGACAACAAAAAGAGACACCAATTGAAATCAAAACTACAACATAAAGGATGTACAATTGAAGGAAGCCTTTCTGAACAGATTGGCAATATGATATGCAGTTACTTTTAGTTTGTAACCCGGATTTGTTTTCTCTCAATCGATTTATGACTTTTGAACAGCGGTATACTACTGTTGCCATAATTTACCGTATATCGCCTTGTTTATGAGAAAAACGTCCAAGTTAGATCAGCTTCTTTACTAAAATAATCCTTTTCCCGATTACGAAACATTTGACACTTTAATGGCACAGTGTTGTTATCTTTTACCTTAATTGTCGAGATATATAGCAAAACGTTAATTTTAAGCATTTATTCCGCATCTGGTGCAGAAAAATTGGTACTGTATATGCTATTACTACCACTGGTTCGATGCCTCTGCGTGTGAACTGATAGTACCCGAGGGTAGCACCATCCCAGTAGCCAGTACTTCAGTACTAGCATGCAAATACGGATTTTGTGTTATTAAATTTTGCTCTGTTAAATTTTTTTTAAAATTATTAAAAATTAAGGAATGTATCTCCTTCATGCAAAGCTTGTATTCCTTGCCCGGTTTTGGCTATACTTTTTTTGTCTTTTTTGGTTTATAGCTCTTGATCCTTTTAATAACCCCAAGGGTGACTGGGGAATAGAAGTATGGTCACCATTGGTCTTCCTCCGACCGGTGGTAAAACCCTCGTCAAAGTGGGACGTCCGTTTGGCTGTGCGGGATGTACAAATTTGCAGCCACGTCCGGTCAGAATGGGGACGTTAAATTCGATGCCTCGTGTAAAAGAGTGCCACGCTCTTTGCACGTTAAGAACCCTTGCAACAACTCTTTGAGGGGTCCGTAGGTGACCTGTTGCAAGGCTAGATTTCTGTTCCTATCAATATACCCTCATTTCCCGTGGCAGTCTAAATTTCTCCGACCTCAATCCCAGACGCCTCTATTACAGAATTGTTAATTTGTTTTCGTCCTGAATATGCATGAAATATTTGCCACTGGATGTTAAGCAACCAACAATCAATCAATCACAATAATGGCATAGTTCTCCAAATTACTTCTACCTGAACTACTTATCTTGTATCGTTTTGGGGCACACATTGATCGACTAATGTGATTTACCTTGACACTTCTGCATTGTTATCGGAGCTGACGAAACATATAGGGCTACACAATAATATGTATGCATATATATGCTTCGAATGACAGAATTGTGTATTGTCTAGTAACATTTACCGATATTTTCTTTTAATATATATAGGGTTTTGCCAGTTCATTAATGAAGGAATATATTTAGATACATTATATTAATATATTGAATCCGTTTGTTTCAATATCATAGTTAAAGTATTTAACACAATGAGCCAAAAATCAAAGCATAAAGGAAACACATTTACTTCCTATTTTCTCGTCATGACAGAAAAGACGATAACGTTTGTTAAATATAGTCAGTTATAATAGTTACAAGTTTTAAAGTTTTATTCTCATCTGAAATCATCAATACCATTAAAACGTTTAAACCCGCTGCATTTGTTTGCACCTGTCCTAAGTCAGGAATCTGATGTTCAGTAGTTGTCGTTTGTTGATGTGGTTCATAAGTGTTTCTCGTTTCTCGTTTTTATATAGATTAGACCGTTGGTTTTCCCGTTTGAATGGTTTTACACTAGTAATTTTGGGGCCCTTTATAGCTTACTGTTCGGTGTGAGCCAAGGCTCCGTGTTGAAGACCGTACTTTGACCTATAATGGTTTACTTTTATAAATTTTGACTTGGATGGAGAGTTGTCTCATTGGCACTCATACCACATCTTCTTATATCTATAACACCAGGGTACACAACCAGGCGACTACTGTTCAATGACATTAGTAATAAGGGACAACACGTCTTAGTGATTCAAGTTTCTTTGTCAAATAAAGAAAACAGTAGTATACCGCTGTTATATTATCCTGCCTTGATTATCACAAATCATACATACTTACGTTATAAATTGGGACATATTTTCTATCAGTTGTAATGTAAATAAGATAATAACTTAGTTTTGGATAGAGATTATATTTAATCTTAACCACCGTAAATTGATTGTCATATGCTTATACATGTTGCTGTACGTTGTTTAGAACGCTGCTCATCGACTATGATTCCTGATTGTGGCAAAATAGTTTAATTGTACAGGTAGTTGTCTTCCGAAAGTTTGGATTTTCACAAAGCAGAAAGTAGAATAACACCGAACTCTGAAGAAAATTCAAAACGCAAAGTCCATAATCAAATGGCAAAATCATATAATAAGCTCATAACACTATAAAAAGCAAGCTATAAAACCAGTTTTAATCCATCATTGTCTACATAAGAAAATACCTATAACAAGTTTGGAACATGACTTGTCACATTCGTTAGATATGTTTGAGCCTTGATTTTGAAAATAAATAAAGGACTTTTCATTTAGCGTTCGGCATTTTGTTATTTTACTATTATTTTTCCTATTTTGTTTCTCCACACCATATATATTCAAGGAAGACAAAATTGTAAAACAACAAAGATATGTTTCATTCATACTGATTACTTGATAATTTCGGTAAAAGTGTTTTTAAATTGATTAATAATAATAATTTTAATTTTTGGAATTGAAGGGACAAAGAGTGGTTTTATCATACACTCTCCTTAATTATTATAAATAAACATTAATTTATTCTGTATTTCTGTGTCATGTGTTTTGTGAAAATTCTAAAATAAATCTTTGTATTTTGACGATCAACTAGACATGCTAGATGAATGGATATAAAACTTGATATTTTTTTTCGTACTTGGTTATCTATACATATATAGTCAGAAGCCGTAGTGACATTTTGCCGAATAAAATCAAATCCCAATTATGCTTTATAGGTATCATGTCATATGTAAGGTAATGGCTACATGTTCCATTACGCAATATGGAATAAAGGAAGGTCATCGTATAATTCTTACAATGTTTCAAATTACCAAGAACAAGTAGTTGTCGTTTGTTGATGTGGTTCATAAGTGTTTCTCGTTTCTCGTTTTTTTATAGATTAGACCGTTGGTTTTCCCGTTTGAATGGTTTTACACTAGTAATGTTTTGGGACCCTTTATAGCTTGCTGTTCGGTGTGAGCTACGGTTCCGTGTTGAAGACCGTACTTTGACCTATAATGGTTTACTTTCGTAAATTGTGACTTGGATGGAGAGTTGTCTCATTGGCACTCATACAACATCTTCTTATATCTATTGTACTAGAAAATACCCGCGAATTATACTTTGGTTCATAATTTGAAGATATATAGTTTTGGTGAAAGGCGATATTAAGATCTTAAATCTTTTGAAGCGTGTCACAGACGAAAAACCAACACTCAATATGACACCCAAAGAATAGTCTTCCGACAGAAACTATTGGCGTTTGTGATCTTATCATAGAATATGTCCCACCCAAGGGTGACTGGGGAATAGAAATATGGTCATCATTGGTCTTCCTCCGACCGGCGGTAAAACCCTCGCTAAAGTGGGGCGTCCGTTTGGCTGTGCGCGATGTACAAGTTCGCAGTCACGTCCGGTCAGAATGGGGACGTTAAATCCGATGTCTCGTGTATAGGAGTGCCACGTTCTTTGCACGTTAAGAACCCTTGCAACAACTCTTCGAGGGGTCCGTAGGTGGCCTGTTGTAAGGCTGAATTTCTGTCCTTATCCAATATACCCTTATTTTCCTGTGGTAGTCCAAATTTCCCAGACCCTCATCCCGGACGGCCTCTATTACAGGACCTACCTATTGTATTTATTGTTAATTTGTTCTCGTCCTGAACATGCATGAAATATTTGCCACTGGACGTTAAGCAACCAACAATCAATCATAGAATATGTCATTGTTATTCCCTGGATGCATTGCACTGATCAAAATAATATGTGTTTATAAGTACCTTTAGTCGGTGACATATAGAGTGAAAACTGACTGGGATTTTTACTAAAAATATCCTGAGCCTGATTTGGTAAACAATAATAATCTGTCTAGCACTTCTAGCAGTTTTGCCAATCCCCAAAAATTTGGAAATACATTTTGTGTACTGAACACATTGAATGATAACAAATTCAGGTGCGCATGACAATCCCAGCCCCATCCACGGAAAATCCAATGGTCCATGCCTAATACGGAATGTGAAGGTGGTGTCATTATACCAACCCTCTATTGGGTGACCTCTTTCGTGCTTCTAAATGTGGAAGAGTCAAATAACCATTATCAATAAGTGCTTAATATTTTTCAGCCCCCTAAACATTAAAACCTGGATCCGCACCTGATTTTTGGGTTTTTCCGTGCTCAGAACACACCCCAATATATGAGTGGGCTGAAAATTTTATGCATTAATATATCAATGAGGGTGGGTCACATTCCAGCCGCACTTCGGTACCCATTTTAACCGAAAACTGAAGTAATCCCTCACACTTTTCATGTTGAATTGATGCGGTTCCCGGGAGGAAAAGCTCTTGACGTGTAAGAATCTGTTGTTAAATTGCTGAGAGCGTCAAGGGAATGTGTATCACAAAGTTTTTCAGTGTAAGGACAATATTTACCGTATTTGCTACGAAATAAATCCCCACCCTTTTCATGTTGAATTGATGCGGTTCCCCAGAAGGAAAGCTCTTGACGAGTTAAAATCTGTTGTTAAATTACCGAAAGCGTCAAGGAATGTGTATCATACAGTGTTTCAGTGTACAGTCAATATTTACCGTATCTGCTACGAAATAAAATTTAATTTTGCCGGGCAACGTGCAATGACGGAAATGATGACGGCACGTAAATTTCAGAGCCGAACGTCGTGAAGAACGGTCGATCCGAACTGGCTTTTTTCCGATTTTAGCCCCAAATATCCCCAAAAGATCTTGAAATGAACACATAATAAACTACGCTGGTCATTACCCTTTGTGGTATTAAACAATATTCGTGGAATTTATGTGAAAGAAGAAAACGCGACACCCAATTCAACTCTATTCATTTAGTAATATAGATTTCATCATCACTATCATACTCACACGATATATTAAAAATGTTGTATTTTGCAAATCAGACAACTCTCCAGCAAATATCAAATGACAACTGTAGGTCAGTATACGACCTTAATAAATGAGCAAAACCCATACCGCATAGTCGGGTATAAAGGGCCCGAAATACCAAACGTTAATCAATTCAAACGGCCTAATTTACGACAAGAGAGCCAACCTTTAGGACGTAAATTTTTCCTACCTTACAAGTATAGCGCATTAATTTACGGATATCAAGTTGGTTCTATATTCAACATTCAAATTTTTCAATTTTGTTTTGTTTTCTAATCGTTGTTATCCATTCGTTTGATGTGTTTGAGCTTTTGATTTTGCCATTTGATTAGGGACTTTCCGTTTTGAGTTTTCCTCTGAGTTCAGTATTTTGTGATTTTATTTTTTTTCAACATTTAACATTTGTTTTCAACATTCCGCATTCGTATTCAACATGCAACACTTTTTTAAATTCGTTTTCAAACCGAATGTTCAATGTTGAAAAAAAATATTTTGAATGTTGAATGTTGAAATCGAAAGGTGAATGCTTAAATCTAATGTTGAATACGAATGTTAGATGTTGAAATAGAATGTTGAACACAAAAATTAAATATGAAATTTTTTTTTTTGAATGTTGAACATGTTGAATGTTGAAATCGAATATTGAATGTTAAAAACGCATTTTGGTACCTTCCAATGAACTTTTTAGAGAAAGGACGAGACGTTCTTTGACATACCCTGGTTCATTACCTTTCTACTCAGACACTTGTGACATTTTACAAAGTCTGAGTAGTTGCTGCATGCTCTTGAATACCGAATAAGTTGGGAAATGTATATCTCATATGCAGGTGAAGTTAGTATATTGCTTCTAAGGTGGGGAAATTGATAATTTAAAAATTAAAATCGTCTCATTTGTCATATTCTGGTACTGAGATGACCGTGTATGTTAAATTTATAGGTCTGGGGATATATTAATGAAACCCAATCAGAAAATTTAGATTGTTAATGGAAAGAACATGATTAATTTATCTGAATGTGAGAATCAAATGACCTTGCTTCTTCGATCTTCTTGTTTTTGACAAGTGTTCGAAGGAGCTCCGATTCATTGAAAATAAGAAGAGATCGGCAGGAGAGGCGCACAGTCCGTTCCCATAGGAATGCCGACAATTTGTTGAAAAGTCTACCTCCAAATGCAACAAATATGTTGTCAATAAGAAGCTTCTTCATACTGATCACTGGTTCCTCTGTGTAATAAAACGCCTGTTGAATGTTGAAAACGATTACAAAAAAATAAATTAGAAAACAAGTAATTGAATGTTGAATATTGAACCAACTTGACATCCGTCATTAATTTATATGTTATTCAAGGATTCAATATTAATTTCAAATATAGTTATCAGATGTCAATCCGTAGTATTCGCTATGTAGAATACCTTTGCCAAGATTTGTTTCATAAGAAAAAAGAATAAATAGCTGCAGGAAATATAATTATAGCATTCCCAAATATTTGCTTGTGTGAAAGTAATTCTACCTAAATCAGATTATTATTTCAAAGAAATAATTCTTCAGTTGTAAATTCCTCTGTATATAAACGAACAACATTTAACAATAGGTGTACATAACGGTCACTAGCATTCAATGTCAATCATTTAAAATGAATACACAAGAATGACAGATTTTAAATATACAAATGTAAGCATAAATTCAGTGACGTCATCAGTCCGGACACTGATTTAGCAATATATAGCATGTAAATATAAGTTCCTTATGACATGTAAGATTTGCCACAAGTGTATTAACAAAATTTGACATTTGTTCCCGGAATTTTGTTACTGGAAGGTGTCATTTGCATGGAACCCCATTTGAGATCACACAATTTAATAACAGTATAATTCAACAAAAGATATAAACAATAGTTGAATTTGGAACTTTGATGAAATTTTAAATGGATTTTATTTTTGCAATATATAGATTAACGCAAGCAAACCTAGATGGCACAGGCTGCGTCCAAAACGTGTGAAATATGTGTGTCTAGTCCTGGGCATAACTATTGCGAACAGTGCGACCAGCTGTTTTGTGATGGATGTAAAATATCTCATTTACGGACAAAGATGACCAAGAATCACACATTTTGAGTGGCCCTAATACCAATCCGCAAGTTAAACAATTCTGTAAAGAACATGATGAAAACTTTATATATTACTGCATGGAATGTAATATGCCGATATGCAAAATATGTGTGATTAAAAACACAAATCACATGATTTTGCTGAAATCAAGGAATCAACTGACGGGATCAAAGATGAAGTCAAAAGGTGATTGGCATGCAGATGAGAAACCTACAGTCAAAGATAGCAGATATTGACCAAGGTTCAAATAAATATCAGGCTGATGTTAATCAAGTCATCCACGCTATCAGAGAAGAAGGAGACATTTAAAAGAACTGATTGATATGAATGTTGAAAGCCTGGTTAAAACGGTAAAGAGAAAGAAACGAAGAATCTTGAAACTGTACAGTCCATTAAAATGAGATTAAAGCTGCTTTGAATAAGGCGAACGAACAGCAGAAGATCTATCAGGACACACAAGGGATAAAAAGATACCACAAAATTGATACAAAAGCTAAAACAAATAAACTCACAAATCGGTCTTATAGACGAAAAGCCGATTCTTGTTATGCCATTCGTCAAATATACTGGGAAGAAGGTATCAAGAAGTGAAATAGAAACTGTTTGGGGCCTTGACATTTGGGTATGTTTGTTTATCAGTCACAACAAATACAATTATGTCATTGCAACGTAACTTGATAGTAGTTTTGGGTTTCGTCACAATCCAACGTTATATTTACATTTCTTTGTTAATATAACGTCACAATCAACGTTATATTAACAAAGAAATGTATTTTCTGAAATATATTTTATAGGCGTAATTTTGACTTCTTTAGGACGTACCCCAAGGGTGACTGGGGAATAGAAGTATGGTCACCATTGGTCTTCCTCCGACCGGCGGTAAAACCCTCGTCAAAGTGGGGCGTCCGTTTGGCTGTGCGGGATGTACAAATTTGCAGCCACGTCCGGTCAGAATGGGGACGTTAAATCCGATGCCTCGTGTAAAGAGAGTGCCACGCTCTTTGCACGTTAAGAACCTTGCAACAACTCTTTGAGGGGTCCGTAGGTGACCTGTTGCAAGGCTAAATTTCTGTCCCTATCCAATATACCCTCATTTCCCGTGGCAGTCTAAATTTCTCCGACCTCAATCCTAGACGCCTCTATTACAGAACCTACCTATTGTATTTATTGTTAATTTGTTCTCGTCCTGAATATGCATGAAATATTTGCCACTGGACGTTAAGCAACCAACAATCAATCAATCAATCTTTAGGACGTATTTCTTACGTATTGAATAACGTGATCTTACTAATAATTACATACAATACATGCATTGACACTATAGAGTATAGTAGTTAAATATTGCTCCCTGCTGGGCCAATGTATAGGCGGTCATCGTGTTGTGTAATTCACTGCCATATCTTGACCAATATTCATGTTAAGGTTCGTTTCATATTTTATGAAAGCAGTATAGCATGTATAGGGTCAACTATGTTTAGTATGTTGCATAATTATGTTTATATATCGATTTGTTAGTTTTCATTTGTCATTGCCCTTGTTATCAAAATTCTTCGGTCAACAGTAAATATTAGTATTTACGTCTTTTGCTGGCAAGACAGGAAATTCCACCTAACCTTCAAAAGGTACTATAACCATGTCCTTGTGACCTTTTGAAGATGAGGTGGTCCTGAGTTAAATGGTGGTAGTTCCATGTCTTTACGAAGTTCATAATTCGGTATTGCATCATATTTTGAATCGTGCATTGTGCCGTTAACTAGGTATGCCCCATTTTATACGACCGCAAAAAATTTTTTGTGGTCGTATATTGGTATGACGTTGGCGTCGTCGTCGTCGTCGTCCGGCGTCGTCGTCGTCGTCCGAAGACACATTGGTTTTCGCACTCTAACTTTAGTTTAAGTGAATGGATCTCTAGAAAATTTTACCATAAGGTTCAATACCACAAAAGGAAGGTTGGGATTGATTTTGGGGGTTATGGTACAAACAGTTAAGGAATTAGGGGCCAAAAAGGGGCCAAAAATAAGCATTTTTGTAACTTCCAGACAATAACTTGTGTGTAAGTTTATGGATCTCTCTGAAATTGTACCACAAGGTTCCATATTACAAAGGAATGCTGGGATTGATTTTGGGGTAATTGCCTCAAAATTTTAGGAATTAGGGGCCAAAAGGGGCAAAAATAAGCATTTTCTAGTTTCCAGACAATAACTTGTGTTCAAGTGTATGTATCTCTCTGAAATTGTACTGCAAGGTACCATACCTCATTGAAGGCTGGGATTGAGTTTGGGGTGATGAATCATAAGGGGTTCAAAAATTGGGGGATTTTTTTCCCTTTGTTTTCCTTTTTTCCTTTTTTTTTTCTTTAA
Source organism: Mytilus coruscus (assembly GCA_017311375.1). Classification (NCBI taxonomy): domain Eukaryota; kingdom Metazoa; phylum Mollusca; class Bivalvia; order Mytilida; family Mytilidae; genus Mytilus; species Mytilus coruscus. The sequence goes on along the minus strand of CM029597.1, from coordinate 89,599,236 downwards.
AATTTTCCATTTTAAGTTGGTTATTTCTGATTTATATTTAAAAGCAAATAATAATGATATGGCAGGAGATACACACCAAACAGGATGTGTAAATTATTATATAAATAAGCATTGTGCAATAGCAAGAAATTTTCAATTGCACAGTATTGCGCAATAGCAAGAAATCTTTAATTGCACAGTATTGCGCAATAGCAAGAAATATCAATAGCACAATATTGCACAATAGCAAGAAATTGTCAATTGTACAGTATTGCGCAATAGCAAGAAATATTCAATTGCACAGTATTGCGCAATTGCAAAATATTCAATTGCACAGTATTGTGCAAAGAAGATACTTTGTATAAATTGCTTATTTCTTGACCAATTTCAATGGGGTTTTATCCTTGAATTCTTGGGGTTCTTTAATATGCTGAATCTAACCGTGTATTAAGTTTTTGGATTTTGGGCCCCGTTTTAAATTGGTCCACATTGAGGTCCAAAGGGTCCAAAATTAAACTTTGTTTGATTTCATCAAAAATTGAATTATTGGGGTTCTTTGATATGCCGAATCTAACCGTGTATTTAGATTCTTAATTTTGGTCCCATTTTCAAATTGGTGTACATTAAGGTCCAAAGGGTCCAAAATTAAACTTAGTTTGATTTTAACAAAATTGAATTCTTAGGGTTCTTTGATATGCTGAATCTAAACATGTATTTAGATTTTTGATTATGGGCCCAGTTTTCAAGTTGGTCCAAATCAGGGTCCAAAATTAAACTTTGTTTGATTTCAACAAAATTGAATATATGGGGTTCTTTGATATGCTGAATCTAACCATGTATTTAGATTCTTAATTTTTGGTCCCGTTTTCAAATTGGTCTACATTAAGGTCCAAAGGGTCCAAAATTAAAACTTAGTTTGATTTGAACAAAATTGAATTCTTAGGGTTCTTTGATATGCTGAATCTAAACATGTATTTATATTTTGATTATGGGCCCAGTTTTCAAGTTGGTCCAAATCAGGGTCCAAAATTAAACTTTGTTTGATTTCAACAAAATTGAATATATGGGGTTCTTTGATATGCTGAATCTAACCATGTATTTAGATTCTTAATTTTTGGTCCCGTTTTCAAATTGGTCTACATTAAGGTCCAAAGGGTCCAAAATTAAAACTTAGTTTGATTTGAACTAAAATTGAATTCTTAGGGTTCTTTGATATGCTGAATCTAAACATGTATTTAGATTTTTGATTATGGGCCCAGTTTTCAAGTTGGTCCAAATCAGGGTCCAAAATTAAACTTTGTTTGATTTCAACAAAATTGAATATATGGGGTTCTTTGATATGCTGAATCTAACCATGTATTTAGATTTTAGATTTTGGGCCCCGTTATCAACTTTGTCCACATTGAGGTCAAAAGGGTCCAAAATTAAACTTTGTTTGATTTCATCAAAATTGAACTCTTAGGGTTCTTTGATATGCTGAATCTAAACATGTATTTAGATTTTGATTATGGGCCCAGTTTTCAAGTTGGTCCAAATCAGGGTCCAAAATTAAACTTTGTTTGATTTCATCAAAAATTGAATTATTGGGGTTCTTTGATATGCTGAATCTAACCATGTATTTAGATTCTTAATTTTTGGTCCCGTTTTCAAATTGGTCTACATTAAGGTCCAAAGGGTCCAAAATTAAAACTTAGTTTGATTTGAACAAAAATTGAATTCTTAGGGTTCTTTGATATGCTGAATCTAAACATGTATTTAGATTTTTGATTATGGGCCCAGTTTTCAAGTTGGTCCAAATCAGGGTCCAAAATTAAACTTTGTTTGATTTCAACAAAAATTGAATATATGGGGTTCTTTGATATGCTGAATCTAACCATGTATTTAGATTCTTAATTTTTGGTCCCGTTTTCAAATTGGTCTACATTATTGCCAAAGGGTCCAAAATTAAAACTTAGTTTGATTTTAACAAAAATTGAATTCTTAGGGTTCTTTGATATGCTGAATCTAAACATGTATTTATATTTTTGATTATGGGCCCAGTTTTCAAGTTGGTCCAAATCGGGGTCCAAAATTAAACTTTGTTTGATTTCAACAAAAATTGAATATATGGGGTTCTTTGATATGCTGAATCTAACCATGTATTTAGATTTTAGATTTTTGGGCCCCGTTATCAACTTTGTCCACATTGAGGTCAAAAGGGTCCAAAATTAAACTTTGTTTGATTTCATCAAAAATTGAACTCTTAGGGTTCTTTGATATGCTGAATCTAAACATGTATTTAGATTTTTGATTATGGGCCCAGTTTTCAAGTTGGTCCAAATCGGGGTCCAAAATTAAACTTTGTTTGATTTCAACAAAAATTGAATATATGGGGTTCTTTGATATGCTGAATCTAACCATGTATTTAGATTCTTAATTTTTGGTCCCGTTTTCAAATTGGTCTACATTAAGGTCCAAAGGGTCCAAAATTAAAACTTAGTTTGATTTGAACAAAAATTGAATTCTTAGGGTTCTTTGATATGCTGAATCTAAACATGTATTTATATTTTTGATTATGGGCCCAGTTTTCAAGTTGGTCCAAATCGGGGTCCAAAATTAAACTTTGTTTGATTTCAACAAAAATTGAATATATGGGGTTCTTTGATATGCTGAATCTAACCATGTATTTAGATTTTAGATTTTTGGGCCCCGTTATCAACTTTGTCCACATTGAGGTCAAAGGGTCCAAAATTAAACTTTGTTTGATTTCATCAAAATTGAACTCTTAGGGTTCTTTGATATGCTGAATCTAACCATGTATTTAGATTTTGGATATTGGACCATAATAGGTGAATGTCCAATTTAAAATTTTTAAGTTGTCAGACCACATTCATTCTGTGTCAGAAACCTATGCTGTGTCAAATATTTAATCACAATCCAAATTCAGAGCTGTATCAAGCTTGAATGTTGTGTCCATACTTGCCCCAATTGTTCAGGGTTCGACCTCTGCGGTCGTATCAAGCTGCGCCCTGCGGAGCATTTTATTGTTTTAAGTTTTGAACTTAACATATTTAATATTTTTCAGAAATAGAAAAATAAGCAGTTTGAAATTTTCATGTTTTACATTGACCTTGAAATTTTCATAATATCTATTTATAAACTTGATATATCATCATATTTAGAGATGCCAAATATGGTCATCGGACATATGAAATTGAACATCCAGATGAGCTCTATTCTAAAATGAAAATATTAAATCCCATTTCCATCTCAGAGACAGGTCGGGTCATTAAGTGCAAAAGTCAAAACTTTTAAGTTGGCAAGGTAGTCACATATCAAATAAAAGCATTTTATATATCAAATTTGTGTGCCCCAAAATTGGGTTGATTCAGGTCGTTGAGTGCATTTAGTAAAATGTCTTCGAGGGCTAGGTTGTTGTAATGTGTATCTGTAATACCCTTAATTAGTAACTGCCATTAACTTTTCACCGATTGAACAAGGTGGTCTGACCAGGATTCTGAATGTCTAGTATGTCAGACATAAAATAAAGCACACTGTCATTCAGATATATGTCCAGCATGTAAGACATATAAACAATGCCCACTTTTTAGATATATGTCAAGCATTTCAGACATATTATTAGATATAGGAATAATGCCCACTGTTATTCAGAGAAATGTCAAACAACCTGCAGTAATTTTCTGACTGTGTCCCAGTGTGTATTTCCTCTCTGCAGAGAGCTTCAAACACAGGCCAATCAGCCTTGTCCACTCTCCATGAGGGACTCTCTGTTGAGCTGCTGTAAGGAGATGCTCAAGAATTAGTGGTAAGTCGTTTATAGTCTTAATGATTCGAAGATTCAATTTCACTGAATGCACTTTGTTGACAGCACATATTTTTCCAGAGAAACTGTAAAGAGAAGAAATCCTAAAACCTCAGATGAACGTCAGGTTTGTATTCATAATAACCATCATATGTAGTCTTTATCGATTGCTATCATTTCTATGTCCATACGATCTGTTAATTTACTTTACTTACCGCGTTAAATCAATTGAAACACAAAGTTTAACTTCCTTAGTCAGATTTCACATATTTTTGTCGAATGTTTTATCGGTTTTGTATCACCGCAGTTGGTTTTGTTTTAATTGGTTTTATTCCTCTGCAACTAACGAGTTTGGTATTTTCAAAACGCTCTTATAAAGTCGCATATGGCTATCAAAAATATGTCTGCGCATATATTCTTATAAAAGTTTGTCAAGAAAAGTACTTCGAGAGAAAACAATTGTCAATTGTGAAAAGAATAATTAATGATGTCACAACATATTGATATTGGAGAACACTTACTAGGGCACGTTGAAGGTAAAGAGTTCAATAAAGAGTATTAGATAAATATAAAGTATTCGTTAATATTTTTCATATTTAGCCTTAAGGTGGTATGGGTGTCTTTCGCCATCTTGGATTGTAAAAACAGAGAATCTAAGGTCCAGATTTTCAATCAAGTTAGCAAAATTTGATGCAGGAATGCAGATAACTAATGTGAATTTGCATTCAAAAGAACATATTGATAAAATTTTAACCTATACATATTAATATTTTACAAGTGTAGATTATTTTAGCTTGATTTTAATGTTTTAAATTGGCATTTTAAGGAGGTAACTCTGAAATAGTGCATTTTCTGAAGGAATCTACATGGAATTTTGCTATTTTGTATTTTTGCCCAAAAAAACGCACGGTGACCCTATCTTTTCTTTTGATATTCTCAAAGATCTTCCCGTATTTTATTTTACAATTCTATCATTTAGTTTAGCTTCTAACCACATAATAATGTTTTCCTGCATAATCCATACAAAATGTGCCATTTTGTCACAACCTGTAACTTGAGAAAATGTGCGGTGACCTATCATTTTATTATATTTTGAACATATATCAATATATACTACGTTTTGGTAAAGTATGAACAAATTCTATCATTTTAATTCAGACTCCCATACCATCTTTATCAAGGATATTCGTCGTTTTACCTTAACTGTTTTCTTGAAATTATAAAAATCGTACATAAATAAACTTGGCAAACATAAATATTTCTGTTTTGACACATTACAATATAGTTAATAATAAAAACGTCTTAACAGATTTAATATGATTTCATATATATATAGAACATAGAGATGTCGGACAAAGAAATAATGCCCACTGTTATTGAGATATATGTCAAGCATGTCAGACATACAAACAATGATCATTATCATTTAGATACATGAATTTCATGTCAGACATACATGTAATGTCCACTGTTATTTAGAAATATGTCCAGCATGTAATACGTATAAATGATGTCCAATTTTATTCAAATATATATCATTCACTTCTGACATATCAGATACAGAAATAATGCCCCTGTTATTCAGAGATATGTCAAACAACCCGCAGTAAATTTTAGACAATGTCTCAGTGTGTTGTGTATACTTTACATGACAACAACGTCAAAGCTATGTACTTTTTATCATATGAACCTGTTATGTCGTCGTCTGTAATCTGAATGATGGGAAGATTCCATTTCATTGAATGCACATTGTTGACAGGTAAATCTTGTTTTACAGAGAAACTGCCAAAAGAGACGAAACCCCAAAACCTCAGATGAACGTCAGGTTTGTATTTATAATAACTATCAAATGTACTGTAAATTCAAAAATTAATGCGAATTTTCAAGAATGGACTAAAATGTGAGATTAATTATTACGATTTCAGGAAAATATGCATTCAGTTAAATGTATCAGATATCAGAATGCGAGTTTTTATTAATGCGATACTCATTCAGTCGCATTATTCGCATTAATGAAAACCTCGCAATAATTTCTGAATTTACAGTAGTCTATATTGATTGCTATCATTTCTATGTCCAAACGATCTGATAATTTACTTTATCTTCCGTGATCAAATCAATTGAAACTTAAGTTTTACTTCATTAGTGCAATTTGACATATTTTTTTTGTAGAATGTTTTCTCGGTTTTGTATCTACGTAAATGATTTTGTTACAATTGTTTTTATTTCTCTGCAACCAACGAGTCTTGTGTTTTCAAAACGCCCATACAAAGTCGGACACGGCTTCAAATATATGTCGAGCATGTAAGAATTATAAAAATGCCCACTTTTATTTAGATATAAGCAAGCATTTCTAACATATTATCAGATATAAGTATAATAATCACTGTTATTCAGATATACGGGCAGCCTGTCAGACATACAACAATTGTTACTGTTATTCAGATATATGTATATCATGTCAGACAAACAAACAACCAGCAGAGATTTTCAGACTTTTTCTAAGTGTGTTGTGTATACAAACATAGCATAAACGTCAAAGTTTCGTATTTTTCTTTCATATGAACCTGTACTGTTTTTGTTTGTGATCTGATTGATGGGAAGATTCAATATCATTGAATGCACTATGTTGACAGGCAAATATCGTTTTCCAGAGAAACTGTCAAAGAGAAGATACCCCAAAACCTCAGATGAACGTCAGGTTAGCATTTATAATAACCATCAAATGTAGTCTATATCGATTGCTATCCTTTTATGTCCATACGATGTTAATTTACTTTTCTACCGTGTTAAAATCAATTGAAACACAAAAGTTTTATTTCCTTAGTCAGAATTGACATATATTTTGTCGAATGTTTTCACGGTTTTGTATTTCCGCAGTTGGATTTCTTCCAATTGGTTTTATTCCTCTGCAAATAACGAGTCTTGTGTTTTCAAAACGCTCATACAAAGTCGACATGGCTATCAAATATGTCTGCGCATATATTCTAAAAAAGTTGGTCAAGGAAGTGCTTCAAAGAAAATATTTGTCAAGTGTGAAAGAATAATTAATGATGGCACAACATATTGATATTGGTGGACATTATATGGGACATGTTGAGAGTTATAATTAGATAAGGATAGTATTAGATAAAATATAAAGTACATTAATTCGTTAATGTGTTCATACTTAGCCTTAATCAAGGGTATATTCGTCGTTTTACCTTTACTTTAATTTATTAAAACGATTAATGACATTGAACATAAATAATCTTTGCATACATAAATATTTCTGTTTGGACACATTACAAATATAGTAAACAATTAAAACGTCTTAACAGAAAGAACATGTTGTCATATTCATAGAATATAGAGATGTCGGACATGGGAATAAAGCCCCTGTTATTCAGAGAAATGTCAAACAACCCGCAGTAATTTTACAGACTATCCCATGGTGTAATTCCTCTCTGCAGAGAGTTTCAAATAAAGACCAATTAGCCTTGTCCAGTTTCCAACAAGGGACACTCTGTTGAGCTGCAGTAAAGAGATGCTCGAGAATTAGTGGAAAGTCTTTTGTAACCTGAATAATGGGAAGATTCTATATCATTGATTGCACTTTGTTGACAGGCAAATATCTTTTTCCAGAGAAACTGGCAAAGAAGATACCCAAAACCTCAGAAGGACGTCAGGTTTGTATTTATAATAACCATCAAATGTAGTCTATAACGATTGCTATCCTTTTATGTCTATACGATCTGTTAATTTACTTGTCCTACCGTGTTAAAACCAATTAAAACACAAAAGTGTTATTTCCTTAGACAGATTTGACATATATTTTGTAGAATGTTTTCACGGTTTTGTATCTCCACAGTTGAATTTGTTATAATTGGTTTTATTCTCCTGCTACTAATGAGTCTTGTATTGACAAAACGCCCATAAAAGTAACAAATATGTCTGCGCTTGGGCATTTATTATAAAAAGTTTTTCTAGGAAAGTGCATAGAAAAAAAGTCAATTTTAAAGGAATAATCAATTGTGGTAAAACATATTGGTATAAGTGGAAATTATCAGGAACTTGTTGAAGGTGATTAATTAAATAAAGAGTATCAGATAAATATAAGATATTCATTAATATTTTCATATTAAGCTTTAATCGAGGATTTGTCATTTACTTTACTGTTTTCTTTTATTCATAAATATAGATTTTAGACATTGAAAATCAATAAACTTTGCATACATAGATATTTCTGTGTGGACACACTTAAACCAGAATAAATAATTGAAATGTCTTAACAGATATGTTATGATGTCATAATAATTTATTTATAAGAAAACAGAGATGTCTATAACATGGAATTAGCATTAAAACATATCTTAGTTAAATTATGGTCTGTTTTAAACTTTCATGTTCATTTTAAAGTATTTTCACTTTTTAAACAACATTTATGAGTTTTGTTTGTAATTATTGAATTGAGTGTAAATGTTATATTGGGTCCACATCAATAAGGCTGCAATTCAGAGACATACATAACTATAAAAACGTCTAGTCGTAAACAACATCTTACAAGTCTAACCGTTAATCCTGATTTCTGTGTCAATCAGACTTAGACAGTGACGTTTAAATGTAAGTTCAACAGAACGTTACACATTTTCACCTTTAACAATATTATAAATGGTATCATATGATATCTTTATAGAGTTACAACATCTAAAGAATATAGATACAGATGCACAGACTGCAAGTAAGTGTCACGTTATGTAAATTTTCTGTCGATTATGTATGTAAAGTAAAACGTGAAGTCTAAAACAAATAGAGTTATAGTTTATATGAATCAATATGATCGTTTTAAAACAAACAATATACAATTCATTAAAAACACTTCTTAATTGCACTTAAACATGTTTAAACAATGGAATCAAAATTAAGAACATCAAACTATCAGTAAAATACCAGGCTTTGTGCAATTCAATTCATAGGATATTTACTGTATGCTACTGTTGTTTTTATACTGTTTGTCTTTTCGTCGTAGGGGCCTCGGTGGCCGAGTGGTCTAAGTAGTTACTACTGTAATCACTAGCCAGTCAACACTGAGGTTGTGAGTTCGAACCCCGCTCGTGCGGGTGCACTCGACTCCAATCTTAATTGACTAGGATTGTCAGTTTTCCTATCGAAGGTCGGTGGTTTTCTCCGGGCACTCCGGCTTCCTCCACCAATAAAAACTGGCCGCCACGAAATAGCCCAAAAGCGGTGCTTAAAAGTGGCGTTAAAACACCAAAATCAATCAATCAATCTTTTCGTCGTTTTTGCCATGAAATTTTCAGTTTGATTGCGACTAACGAATTTGAATACCCTTTGGTTTATGTCGCCTCTATTTTACTGTTTAGACATAAAAACGATAACGAGGTAGGTGTTCTAAAAAAGGTAAATCATGGATGCTGCAAACACTAATCAACCTTTCAAGTAAAAACTCAGGGACGACTAATGATTGTGATGGCCTAAAATTTCCATTTCAATACAACATTTAGGATTTGATAAGCAGAATAAAATAGGAGTGTTAGATTTGTCTGTCATTTGCAAAACATATTTGTGTTAATCAACGTAACAAGTATTTCATTTATACAAGATGAGATGATTACTTGGCTTTATAAAAATTAATGGCACATATGTTTTACAATAAATTAATGGTTTACATGGTCACTTTGATTCAATTTTAGTATAACCAATGTCTTATTCTTGGATACGTTTTATTTTTCTGCATCGGCTTATGATATTATCAAATAATAGTTCATATAATATACTAGGACATTTTATTTTACACAACGATATTAACACATGAAAGAGTACTGTCTACAACTATTCCATTATGATAAGGATGTCGAAATACTGAAATTAACAACTTGAAACTTGCTCTGTTCAAACTGTTAAAATAACTGTTGTATTGGTTGCGTTATGTTTTTTTTTTTTGTATGTATATTTTTTAACACATTTTCTGTGGTTATCCATACTGGTAGTTTCTCTTATTTATACAAATCCTTTTCTTCTTGACTCATGTTACTCTGGACTGTTACAAGCTTTTATGTAGATACATGTCTATTTTGGACGAATAAATGTTGGGATCTAGATGTCTGTTGGTTATTCGTGTCGTTTGGTTGCCTTTTATTTACAATCACCATAATGTTCCTATTGATTTTTTTTTGTGCTTTCATATTTGTTTGCGATAACGTTTGTATTATGTGAAGTTATAAACGTAAAAGAAAGAGAAAGGTGTACGACACAGTAGTTAAATTTTCCTTCAGCGATTGACCTGAAGTATTTATATTCGATATATGTATATGTTACAGTGAATTTGTATAATCAGGTTTTCCTTTAATTTTGCACACTCTCTAGAATCAATGGTGATTATATATAATCCCTGAACATGATCATAGATTTATATTATCCTATATGTACGCTGATTTCAGGAATTATCAATAATATAAAGAGTCTGTGTTTGATTAAAACAAATGTTAACTTACTAGTCTACATTTTAGGTCAGAAATAATTTCTGAGTAAGTACATCTAATCAAATTAATTAACGAAAGATATACTGTATAAGTTTGTCTGATTGCATGGCTACTGGCATGTGAAATATTCACTTGTACACGATAAAATTGTGCTTTGTTGTTAACATTAAAAATTAAGCTGCTTCTGTTCTCAGTTCTAATGACTGTTTTGAAAAATATCCAATTAATTTCACATGTTCTGTAGATATATGGTTTAATATTTTAATAACTTTTGGTCTTTTGGAAGTGACATGAATTCGTCTTCCCATTTTAATTTTTAAACAGATCCAGTCTTAATTTATTATTTATTCTACACTCCAAGAAGAAATGCTCCTCGTTTTCAAGAACATTATAAAGTTTGCAAAGTCTATCTTCTGGAGGATTTTTAATTATATACCATTTTCAATTGCAAGATTGTGGTCACTTATGCGGAGTTTAAACAAAACAGACCTGGAATGAAAGGAGTAATATGACAGACCGATCATAGGTCACATGGAATGGTTTATCATTTATTACAATCAATTATACTCATTGTTGATATATGTTTGTGGCAAAACTATAGCATGTTTATTTTATTCCTTATTGAATTAGATTTCGTGATATTGTGCTGTTAATTTTATTGATGTATTGATTTTTTTAGAGAATCACCTTTGTAAGTATAAGCATTTACTTTTTAAAGTAAATTAAATTATACGTAACATATGACGAATGGTCAACAATTAATCATTCAGATCACAAGAGAGTTCCATCCATGTTAGATGATACTTGTCACAGTAGGAAGCCTTCTGCTTAATGCATGATGGGAAATACTTCCCTTGTGTAAACGAACTGTGGTGCTCCAAGATCAGAGAAAATCTTGTTATACAATCTATAAAAGGTTTCACTAGAAATATTGGTATTTAGCTCTAGTAAACAATGTTTCAGAAGGATACGTTATAGTGTGTTTCTTGAAGAGTTCTCTCATTGAAACAGCAATTGGACCAAATATGACAGTTTGTGGACGTTATCATAGAACACAAATAGTTTTCTTAAAGGCAAATGTATACTTAAGACGCTATTATATGTGTAATTTAAAACGTGAAAGAACGTGAAGACGGTAGCATGATGAAGACAGGGATGGGAATTGTAATACTCGGTATATGAGAGTGATTGTGGTGACAACAAAATACCCTTTATACACATACTTTATCCATCTTTATCGCAATAGTCTATCCAACGTTAGATGGTAGTACAACATGTGTATTCTAACACTGATATTTATATGACTTATTTAAAGTTGTGATCCAACGTGTTCAATGTTTTTTTTTTCATTTTCTGTTTTATTCAAAAGGTAGGGATTTCATTGTCCCTTCTCCAAAAATATCGTTGTGTTACTAGTATGCAACACTGTCTCAGTGGTCACTTGAGGAAAATCCTTCGAATTGGTTAATGTGTACTGTTCATCTACGATATTGCATGATTTCAATTTAATTTTGGTTTCTGTAACGCCTTGTCAATAACATTTCAGACATTTTTCTTTGCAGATCGATCAGTTATTAATACTAAATAAACTCATCATAGATACCAGGATTGAAATTTAGTATTTGCGCCAGACGCGCGTTTCGTCTACAAAAGACTCATCAGTGACGCTCGAATAAAAAAATGTTAAAGGCCAAATAAAGTACGAAGTTGAAGAGCATTGAGAACCAAAAATTCCTAAAAGTTTTGCCAAATACATCTAAGGTTATCTATTCCTGAGGTAGAAAAGCCTTAGTATTTCAATAATTCAAAGTTTTGTAAACAGTTAATTTATAATTATGACCATATCAATGATAATTCTTGTCAACACAGAAGTGCTGATTATATATATAAGACATTGTAATATGATAATAAATTTCACTAAACAGTTAAACCTTTTTGCACAAACTTCATTTAAGTATATTGCCCTCAAAAGATTTATAATAAACTTTATTTTTTAAACTTGCAAATGAATAATTCTGATATTGTTTTTAGGAATTACCATGAGCTTAATATACTTGTTATACTGACTTCTTTAAAGAACCATTACCTGTTGGTCTGATTGTATTTTCCTGTATAACCATTATCATGATTATGTAATACATTTGATTTAATGATTTTTACTGATTAAACTTTTTTTTATCTATTGTAGAGGAAAGTAAGTACAATTTATTTATTTATATTTGTTAAGACATTGCTTTCAAATTGATACTTTGGTTTATCAGTCTATTATTACTATTTAGAAGATGTTGTACATACATAAATGTACCTCCCTCATGCATACCGTTTCCAACGATACCAGTAACAGCCCACTGATTGATTGTGTGTAGTCAATTCGCTCGTCTGGTATACAGTTCATTATTTTATCAATATTACTATTTGTCGAAATACTGATTTGGTTGAGAGGCATTTGTGCCGTTTATTGTTTCACTGCCACACTGTCCATATCCCTGCTGATAAAATGTAAAATATCTGAGGTTAACGCTGGCCACGAAGCTCAGTCATGTTGTCAGTAATTCATTGTTGGAACGAACAATCATTTTAATATTTATTGTGATGTTCTTAAACTTAATCCTTTTAAATTAAAAACGTATCTCCTTGATGCAAAGCATCGTTTACCTGTCCGGGTCTGGTTATTTATTTTATCTTTCGGTTAATCAAGCCCTTCAAGCCTATTCTTGCTAAAAAAGACAGGATTTGACCAATTTGTTTTGCGAACGCACTTTATGTATGTCGCTATTGATATTCATAAGTATACTGAAATAAATACATAGTTAATCTAACCTTTTATACAAGTTGCAATGTTTGATTTGGTCACCATATTGTGTAACATATTAGATATGGAATTGGCAATTAGTAAGTTGAAGAAAATAACATTATTTGAATCAGTGTTATACTGTTAATAGTTTTGCAATAATTATGCATGTAACATAATGATTCTTATTATAAAACGTTCGAAAAAGATAGACCTCATAATCAGGAATAAGCATTACGATTTGAATAAAACTCTGATTTTTGTCATCGAATCGTGGAGCTATTATGTTTTACTTTTACACATTGTGACTTGGATGGAGAGTTGTCTCACTGGAATTCATACCACATATACTTATATCTATAGAAAATAATAGTGACCGCTTAAGGTTAAAGTTTTTGGGCAAGTTAGTTTTGATAAGTCCAAGCAACTTGAAACTTACTTTGCACTTTCCTTATGATATGATCTTTCTAATGTTAAAGACCAAACAGCCTATTGTTGATGCGCATCAACTAACGCAACTTGATAGTGAAATAAAAGCTCTATGACGTTGTTTCTAGCAATGAAAAAAAAACGTCAAATTATAACGTCCTATTTCGCGTTTTTCACGGATTCCAACATGGTGTACGCTTAAAACTACGTCTTCCAAGAAAAGTGGAATTAAGAGTCGCGCTGATACCTAGTGGAAATTAAACACAAATGGACACAAAAGATACTACACTATCTTTAACCTCCGTTCTAATAAAAATAATAATAAAATATAAATTTTGAACTCGGCTTTTGCGTTTGCGCCGATCTGCATTTCACTTTTTCTTTCACTTGCGCCGATTGTGTACAGGTAAATTATAGGTGAAAGTTATTTTTTATTTATCATATAAACCTCTTCCGTTAGCCAGTTGTACATAAGTTATGAGTTGTCAATTAAAACATGTATATAACTGTTGTCCCCTGCTCACAAAGGGAGGTGGGAGTAGAATTTCGAGCAGGATAAGTCAATTTAAAAGATATTTGTGCACTCTGTTTACATCCACTAAAATCACGGAGTAAAATTCTATTTACAGCATTTCAAAGCACCAGAATAAAATCCATAAAACGTAATACTAGTACAATGAATTATCTTGCCGAGAATTTATATGCCACACATCTGATATATTCCTTTCTTGTCATTTCATCTTTTCTATACTTGTACTTGCCAACAAAGAAGTCCATCTTTTTCCTCGTGTCAAAACAAAGTTCTCGAACATTATGACCAAAATTATTATCTTAAACATAAGTTTATATCCATATATTACCATGCAATATACATTCTAGGTTTACTACATGTACATGTATTTACTCGTATAGCAAATATAGTATCGGGGCTAGTGATAAAAAAAAAAATAGACATACTGGCAACGTATGCATATTGAGATTAACTTATTTCTTTAAGATTCTCGTAAAATAATGGTGATCTTGCAATGAAGTTAAATTTTATCTATACTGCTTAATTGACAAAATCTTATGGTAAAAATCAAAATGATAAAGGTTCATTGTCTTTTGTCATTTGTTTCATTTCAAATTGTCTCAAGGAGAAATGATAAAGATTTCGGCTGATCTCACTGAAGCTTAAGGCAAAAAATATAAGAAATTAATATACTCAGTGAATGTGAATTAAAATCAAAATTTACGGTTTTTAAAATTAAACTTGACTGTTGTAAATTTTACTTATGACAAAAACAATTGCCTCAAGAATACGATCCAACATAAAATTTCTCACTTTCAAAATGCTACAATGACCGGAAAGATTGAAAACAAATTTCGATTTTCAATGCCGGCAATCTATACAAACAACCTTGTCTTTGTTTTAATTTCTAAAATGAGCTATTTAGGTTCATAATATTTCATCCTGTTTTGAGAAATACTTTATAGTTTTCAACGGAAATTATTTCTTAGATTCTATATCAATTTTGAATTAAAACTTATTTGTATTTTATATTTACTGTCTCGTTTATTTAAAACACGTGAGGTAGTAATAACGGGGATCGTATTTTATGATAGGTTAAATGGATGTAAAACGTTTTAGAATCAAAAACTTTAATTCATATATTATACCTATAATTTTAATTTTCTTATATTTTGAATATTCAGAAATAATGAATCCACAAACTAGATGGAATAATTTGTATACGCTCGTCTTAGTCTGGACACATAATTGTATAAAGAAGTCCGTCCGTCTGTCAACAGTAGCGAAAGAGTGCGCTAGAACAAAGTTCTGAAATTGACGAGACAAAAACCCACATATCTAGTCTAATATAGTCAAATAGTCTGTAAGTTAGCCAGTGTCATCTTTCATTTCTCTTTTCATTTTCAATGATTTTGCTAATGAGAGGAGAGGACAAAACAGACTTTCTTTTCTAAAGCATCGTAAAGGTTATTTCGAACAATTTTTATTCCGACGGATGGTGTTTCTGAAGGTTAATTTTGTGCGGCAACAACACTGATACATACATGTGATCTCTTGTATTACCGGATAATAAAGTAGGTGAATATAGTTGTTATTCTTGATTCTTGAAAATTTAAATGTGGGTTTCAAAAGTCCCATTTGCAATTTTTTCAATTAGTGCGCCAGCAGAAAACTTGTACTATGACGTGAGATTCAATGTTCTGAAGAAAGACAACTCTTTTCTTCAAAACGAACGAGAAAAAAACATGAAAATTAATCATAACTTTTTGAAAGGTCGGTGACATATACATTTTTGCTTTATTTTGAAGAGTACACATGGCACTTTCCTTCTTGAAATTTTTATGAAAAATCACTGGTAGATATTTTTAATACTTGAAACGTTTTCATTCTTGCGTTTTATTTTTGGCGGGAATGAAATAAATCATATTTTTAAGATCCAAATAATAAGAGTCTTAAACTCTTGAACCTGTATTTGATAGACACAAATCTACTTTTAACATGAAACAAAATTATGATTGTAGGTTTGATATAATGGGATTTTTGACAGTTTAAATAACAAGCAAATATGTTAATTTTCGGGAAAACACACGAAACTGAGGTTGCTATAGTGACAAAACTAAGTCGGTGACCCCAATTTTTTATCATATTTTGTTCCTCAAATCATGAAATACCTTCAAACAAAATTTTAAGGATAAATCACTGGTAGAACTGAATAGGCTGTTTGGTCTTTAATACCAAAGTAGAGTTGTGACCCAAATTTAACGGTCAACTGAACATAAAAATAATAATGCAGTGGGGTATCCGTGTACTATGGACACATTCTTGTTTATTAAGTTTGTATGGAATTCCCTTTTTGGTTTGTATTGGAGTTTGTTTTATTATACTTTTGTACTGTTCTACTCTGTGTGGAAAGCATGTTTCTGGTTGTATAATAATTCAGAAGTTCATTCAGAACTTAAATGATGCAGCAAGGTCATGTTACTGTTACGGTTTTGGCAAATAAGCCAGCTGGTAAAATCAAAAACGATTTTCAGTATCTGAAATATTTTCCTGGTTGAAGCAATTATTTTTAAAATTTGATATTAGAATATCCCAAATATGTCATTCTGAAGACCGAGGAAAGTTATTGTTTGTAGTTTAATATAAGACCTAGGAGGCAAGGTTTCAGAATAGTCGTCAAACTGATGTACAGATATTAATGCAACTTTATATTAAATATCAATAACATATCACAGGTAGATCATATCAAACTAATTTAAGCAGAAAAACAATTATCGTCGCCGAGAAAGCAATCCTAAGCTTCTTTCTTCGCAGGCGAGACAAAAACACATCGAAGGATAGCGACGCCGTATTTGCATCCCCATGTTTCACATTCTGTGACTCTATCTTAGGCGATCTTTTTCAAATAAAGGTATTGATAATAATGCTCATTATAACGATCGTCTAAACATTTACGAATACTTATTTTTAACCGAAGCGTACGGTTAATTTTAGCATGATTCGTGGTAAATTAAGAACAAATTGATCAGATTAGTAATAACCAGATACCCCAAATGCCACTCATTTATAGAGCGGAATTAGGTTTGTATTTATTTCAAATATGTCATTAAGTTTCGAAGTTCAAAATGAAACCTACAAAAATATGAACATTTTAAAATGGACCAATAGCTGTTAATTTGGTCTGTTGTGGAGAATTGTCTCATTCGCAATAATACCACATCTTCTTATTTGTATGTAATGCAGAATCATTTGATATACAGCAAATCGGACAAAAGAAACGGACAAAAGCAACGAACAAAAAGCAAAAGAGTCGGGTTTAAAGCAAAACAATCGGACATAAAGCGAAACAGACCGAAAGCAACGGACAAAAAGCAGAAGTGTCGGACAAAAGCAAAATTATCGGACAAAAAGCAAAACGGACCGAAATCAACGGACAAAGGGCGAAAGTGTCGGACAAAAGCAAACGTGAACAAAAAAATCCCGAAGCAAAGCACCATATCAAGCGTGCGAGGAAATTTTCTTAAATGTTTAATCCCCAAGGGTGACTAAGGAATAGAAATATGGCCACTCTGGTCTTCTTCCGACCGGCAGTAAAAACCTCGCCGATGTGGGGCGTCCGTTTGGCTGTACGGGATGTACAAGTACGCAGCCACGTCCGGTCAGAATGGTGACGTTAAATCCGATGCCTCGTGTAGATAGAGTGCCACGCTCTCTGCACGTTAAGAACCCTTGCAACAACTCTTTGAGGGTCCAAAGTTGGCCTGTTGCAAGTCAAAATTTCTGTCCCTATCAATTTACCCTCATTTTCTAGTGGCAGTCTAAATTTTCCCGACCTTCTTCCTGTACGGCCTACATTACAGGACCTACCTATTGTATTTATTGTTAATTTGTTCCCGTCCTGAACATGCATGAAATATTTGCCACTGGACGTTAAGCAACCAACAATCAATCAATCTTAAATGTTTATATTTGTTTTTCCACGAATATTTCTTCCATGGTAATATACTGTATTTGCATTATAATAGTTATAGTTTAAAAATTAAATATGTCTTTTTATTTTTGTAGATTTAATTATAGACAGTAAGTACATATTTTTCATTAGTATGCCCCACTTAGGGGCATTATGTTTCGGTCCATGTGTACGTTCGTCCGTCCTTCCTCCGTCCGGTCGTCCGTTCTGCCGTTCGTCCGTCTGTCCTGCTTCAGGTTAAAGTTTTTGGTCAATGTTATTTTTGATGAAGCTGAAGTCCAATCAACTTGTTTCCTATGATATGATCTTTCTAATTTTAATGCCAAATTTGAGTTTTGACCCCAATTTTACGGTCCACTGAACATAGAAAATGATAAAGCGAGTAGAGCATCTGTGTACAATGAACACATTCTTGTTCTTTCTTAAGATATTCTTTGTATAACTAGGTCTTAACAAAACATTGTTTTAACATTTTTTAGGGACCATAATGTTCAATCTTGAAGAACAGTTTACAGTGCCATTTATTGATACTGTTCAGGGTATAATAATCATTAATCGATACATGTACTCCTATGAAAGATACAATATAATGGTCAAGATATTATCGTTTTTATACGCTCGTTTACGGACGTATTGTGGTATACCGTTGTCCGTCCGTCCGTCTGTCTGTCCGCCCGTCGTCAACATGTCGGACATTAACTCAAAACACTTTAAACCAATTTGCATAAAACTTTGGTGAATTACTTATATCTATTGACGTAGCTCCGTTTCGTGTTTTATAAATTTTGATTTTACATTTCCGAGTTATGGGTTTTATTCATAAAATAATGTCCGAGTCATATTGGAATCCATGGAAACACGGTTGTGGACCAGGAAGCAAAAATGCCCTGGATGATCCCTTATCTAACTGTGATATACCATATACCGATTTTAGATCTAATATTAGAGAATATGTTTTAATATATTGGAAAATGAATGGAGTAAAAAGATGATAATAAATTATATAAATTAAACCTAAATTAAATGAGTATCTCTTCTGAAAAATGAAGAAGAACCACAATGAATACCTTGCAACTGCAAACATAATTTTGTCTGATTTTAAAAATATACTTTAAATTGTTCAATATTTGAATTATCTCTCGCCGCGATATAGCCTTTTTGCGCTCATGCGGCGTAAAGCAAACACCAATCAATCAATCAATCATAAAATAATGGGATTTTCCAGTTTTCGGACAATAACTGCAAAATGATTTCAACAATTTGCAAGAAATGTTGATAAATTGTTTATACCTATTGACATGAGCTCCTTTCGATTTTTATAGATTTTAAATTTATGTTATGGGATTTTATTCATTAAAAAGGGTGATTTTCAAGTTTTCGAATAATATCTCTAAAATGCTTTCAGCAGTTCTCATGAATCTTTGATGAGTAGATATATCTATTGACGGAAGCTCCTTTCGATTTTTACAAATTTTAGATTTTACGTTTCCAAGTGATGGGGTTTTATTCATTTAAAAGGGTGATTATCCAGTGTTCGGACAATAACTCAAAATGCTTTCAGTAATTCTCATGAAACTTTGGTGAATTGTTATATCTATAGACGTAGGCTCCTTTTGATTTTTATAATTTTTGATATGACATTGAAAAGTTATTGAACTGTATTCTTTGAAAACGCGACGAGCGTATCATGCGCTCATGACGCAGCTGTTAATTAATTTTCTAAAACAAAGAAAACGACGAGGTTCTATGTTAAAATGAATTTAACAATTTGTTAACTTGTATTATAAAGTTAGTTATGCTTTTTATGGCATGCAAGATAAATCGAATTGTGGAAAATTGCCATACGGATTTCAAGACATGTGGATAACAAGGGCTTAAAGATACCAGTCTAAATATGAAGTTGCCTTTCCGTCTTTCACAGAATTATCTGCCTTCACCAGGAAAATATGCAAACTTAAGAACGATCCTCTTTTTACATTTGGGTCAAAAGTCACACTAAATAGAAACGGTGCTGCACCAAGGCTTGCACCTTAGCCGTATTCTAAAATCATCTTTCATATGACGGCAGTTATAAAGCAATTTTGAGACAGCAGGCAACAACAAAGTCTTTGTTTTGCATAATACAAAGTTTTCCATAAATGAATGCCGAGCGTACCGAGCCAAATCAATTGAAGAACGCTAGGAAATGTTAAGACAAAATAATGTTTGCTACAAGTGCTGTGAATCACATAAGTCAGGATTCCAACGTGAGCATCAGTTGTAATGAGTGTGGAAGTCAACGGCACAACACAGCACTACACATAAAAGAAGGGCGAAAGATACCAGAGGGACAGTCAAACTCATAGATCTAAAATAAACTGACAACGCCATGGCTAAAAAGAAAAACACAAACAGACAAATAATAGTACACAAGACACAACATAGAAAACTAAAGACTAAGCAACCACGAACCCCACCAAAACTGGGGTAATCTCAGGTGCTCCGGAAGGGTAAGCAGATCCTGCTCAACATGTGGCACCTCTCGTAATGGTCATGTTATTACAAACCCGGTAAATAGTCTAATTCGGTAGGTCACATTCGAGAAGGGAAGAAGATTGTAGTTACGACATAAGGAACATATCCGATATCATCTGTGAAACGGTTATTCCATAACGGTCAACCAACTCGTGATGGCGTTTGTAAAATTTACAGTTATCCATGTTTTATCATCTCTTGATAGAAAGTTGGTGTACTTTTCCATATTTTTTATCTAGCAGTTTTGTGCTATTTACATCTTTCTACAAGTTTATTTATTTTGTCTAACACCTTTTCAATATTTAATGTTTGACACTCTTTTTGTTATACCCAAAAAGATACCAAGGCTGTTCATTGGTTTGGTACAATTAATATTTTATATTTGTCTTTTGAACTTTTAATCTTCCTAACCATACCTCTTCTGTTTAATATCTATTAAGTTTAAGTCCTGAAAAACTTCCAAATGTTTCAACTATACTAAGAGCCTTACTTATTTCTTTCCGTAACTAAAGAAACAGTATTGTATCATCAGCTAATTAGCCAATTTTGAAATTACAAGATTGTCCATCTAATTTTATTTTTATACCTTTAAAATCTGTATTAGTTACCTATTGCCATTACTACTGTTTTAACAAAAGGAGAGCTGAAATCGTACACCCTTGTCGTATTTCACCATATATTTTGAACGGAATATCAGACAATATTTACATATTTCCATGATTAGTGTATCAGAAATCTAACTATCAATTAGAAGTTAAAAGCAGAAAGTCCTTATTGAACAAAATTTTAAGGTCAATAATTTTCTGGAGAATAGTGACGTGAATGTGATTGGAATTAGGCACTCCTCTCAAAGTTTTATTCACATAAATAGTATTAAATAGACGACCAAAAGTTGTTTAATTGGAACTGAGTTTTTATTTCTGCTATATTTTTATTATCATTTTGTACAATTATAAAATTAATTCTATGATCTTTACAGACATCAGAATCTGTAAGTATTGTTATGTTATGGCAATGACTATTAATAGGTGCTTGCATTACATATTATGCTTTATTCCGTTTTATTATTACTACTGTTCTTTCTTTAAACGACGTATTTACTAAAGAGCATACCACCAGTTATTGTATATATATGTTACGAATAGATTGTAAGCTGACAAACTTTTTTTCACGTTTTACAATGTGAAACCAAAAACATAATTATTTTCATAACGAACCTGTTCTGTTTGATTAACTTCTTACGTAGAATAACAGCATTACCAGTCTGTTAAATAAAGCAACAGTGGTTTATCGATTTTTACATTTCTTAAATCATTTGTGAACCTAAAACAATATAACCATCACAAATTCATTCTTTAGTTTGCCTATTGAATAATCAGTAACTGTACACAATACTAGAGTATTGAACATAAATTCATTGTTCATGATTGAGAGAGACAGTAAGTGACCACATGTTGGCGTATGTATTGAGTAATTATCAACAACCTTTGATCTACTTTTCTTGAGTTGTTTTCCATTATGTTTTTCTATCAAACTGAGCTGAACTTTCTACGAAATTGATGATGTTCTCCGTCTTTCATTATACTTATTTGGATACGTTTAATGACATATTTGATATAAACAATAATATTTTTGCTTACAAAAGTGATACCAACATTTCACATGTATTTTTATTATTAGCAAAGTAAAATTATCATAGTTTTTGTTAATTATGTTTCTTTCAGTGATTGTAAAAAATGTCGGTAAGTTTGTTTGTTTTGCTTCTTAGTTCTTTGTTCATGATGAAGGTAAAATGATATATATATATTTGTCAAACAATTTAACTAAAAGTATAAGTAAATTCTATGAGCTAAAAAAAGTAAAAAAACATACTGAAATTTTCGACAAACTCAAAAAGGGGAAGTCAATAAAAAACTGACAAAATTCAAACCTTTAATCAACGGAAGTGAGGTGCACAATCGTGATTCATCAATCGGTTAAAATATTTTAAACTAGAAATTTTATCAACATTAGTGTTATGTGTAAAACAGAATAAACATTGACAACATAAATTAACATAACACAACATAAGCTTAGGCAATTGAAAACGAATGATCATAAAATAACTACAGGCACTTGAAAGTCGCAAACGCGTGTCCGGTATTGAACAGAAAACAAAATAGATAAGATGGGGTCCAAAGTAAGAGAAAAATATAATTGATGTGATTGTAATGAAAGTAATCAATTACACAAAGTAGAACACAAATTTAAAAAAGTGAAAAACCAGTAACGGTCTTTGGTTCAATTTGCTTTTGTGGAAAGGAAAGGAAAATTTTGTTATCTTAATACGTGTGTTGGCCTTAATAGATATGCGTGTGTTTTAATTTGGTGAGATTTAAAGCAAACCTTGATTTTCTATTTCCTTCTTTTTGAATATTAGGAGCATGCTACTTTGTTTGATGACTGTTTACAAAAACGATCATAAGCACCTTTATGTACAACCATAATAAGTATTGGTTGGCGAATCTCACAAACTAATCTTTCAAAACCATTATTTACACCCATGATAAACTGGAGAGGGCATACCATTATGTACTTATTTATTAGTTCATCTTTTTAACTCATAATAAACATTGGTAGGTGAACCGTTATATACTGATTTATCTCCACCTATATTGAACAACAGGAGGATGAGCCTTTTGATACTTAATAATTACAACCTACAAGTATATCCAGAAATAGGACATGATACACCTTAGAATGCGAACCACTATGAACTTATTCATTGTAATCTTTATTTAGATCCTTGGCAAACTGATGAGTACAAACAGTTATATGTTGATGTATTTGCACCAATTATAAACAGGGGATATTGTAGTATTATAGACTGTTCTATTACCTTCTTCGGATTGCGTTTATGTAAATACTGACAATGCAATTTTCCATAGGAACTCCTTTGTGACTAAAACTGTGCAAATTCACTATGACGTTTCGTAATTTTTTTATCCTAGATAAACAGGGAAGGGCCAACTGATAAAAACAGATTTATGATAATTTATATGATTGATTGATTGTTGGTTGCTTAACGTCCACGTTCATTTTCTATATAGAGATCACTTTAATTATCTATTTTAATTATACATATTCATTAAAATGTTAACTACCCCCAAGGGTGACTGGGGAATAGAAGTATGGTCACTATTGGTCTTCCTCCGACCGGCAGTAAAACCCTTGCTAAAGTGGGGCGTCCGTTTGGCTGTGCGGGATGTACAAATTTGCAGCCACGTCCGGTCAGAATGGGGACGTTAAATCCGATGCCTCGTGTAAAGAGATTGCCACGCTCTTTGCACGTTAAGAACCCTTGCAACAACTCTTTGAGGGGTCCGTAGGTGACCTGTTGCAAGGCTAAATTTCTGTCCCTATCCAATATACCCTCATTTCCCGTGGCAGTCTAAATTTCTCCGACCTTAATCCCAGACGCCTCTATTACAGAACCTACCTATTGTATTTATTGTTAATTTGTTCTCGTCCTGAATATGCATGAAATATTTGCCACTGGACGTTAAGCAACCAATAATCAATCAATCCTCAATATGCATGCAATATTTGCCACTGGACGTTAAGCAACCAACAATCAATCAATCAATAAAATGTTAACTCCTAGATATCATACTGCCTGTAGATACTTTTACTGTGGCATTGCACAAGTCATGTCTTCTTTGATTGTCCATGCCGTTAAAACACTCAATCCCTGGGATGTGTGTTAGTTGATTTAAAGTCTATGATGCATTATTTGTTTATTATTAAATGTTTTGGCTTTCAACTAGCTTCCAGTAACTGCGAGTACTCTCAAATCGTACTTTCGTGTTAATTTAACCATTTGATACAATTTGTAATGCAATTGTGTTATTCAATGTTTACTTATTTAATATTTTATCTCGTTTCACTATTTTTAATATATACTACCTTTGATAAGTTTTCGGTATGACGATACATTTTCACTTCTGTTCTTCTACTACGAACAACTTAATTATTTATTTTGTAAAAAATATTTTAGTACTCCATGAATACCTTACAACAAAATTATTTTTCTTTACCGGTGTGCGTTTTTTTATTTGGTGGCATTTTGTCCAAGGCCGTGGTTGTCTTCCTGATATTTTTTTACATATCACCCCTTTTGTTACCCATTTTGTATTTACATTGTGTCTGTATGTTAACTTGATTTTGTTATTATGTCTTTTGATTGAGTTAAGCCATTTCGATTGCTCTTTGATAGTGTATCTTTCTATGTTCTGATGTTACACTATTGTTTCAGGTTAGGATGAATATTGGCGTCTGTTAAAACGTTTCAACCCGCTTTATTTGTATGCACCTGTCCTAAGCCAGGAACCTGTAATTATTGATTGTCATTTGTTGATGTGGTTCACTAGTATTTTTCTATTCTTGTTTTTGTTAATATAGATTAGACCGTTGGTTTTCCTGTTTGAATGGTTTTACATTAGTCATTTTTGGGGCCTTTTATAGCTTGCTATATGGTGTGAGCAAAGGCTATGTGTTGAAGGCCGTACTTTGATTTATTACCTTTACAATCTGTGACTTGGATGGAGATTTGTCTCAATGGCCCTCAAAAAACACCTTCGTATATTTATTAGGAACTTTACTATCAAAATTATCTTTAAATAATGAGAAAGTACTTCACATGAGTTTAAGAGGATCAATAAAAATAAGACGTGCATATGTTTTTTTTTTTCCAAAACCAAATTTAACCATCATTAAACATAAATACACAGTTTCATAGAACATATAACTCACAATGTAAAACATCGATTCAAAGTAAGTTAAGGTGGCTGGGGTGTCTTCCTCCATCTTGGATTTTGAAGTAGCAGATAATGTTGGTCTAATTCTTTGATGAAATGTGCAAATTTTGAGAGTAGTATGTAATTCATGTGTAAGGCTTTCGATGAAAATATAGAAAATTAAGTTTTTTATCATAATTACAGCTGTAATTTCTCAAAAACACCTAATTTGTGTTTGATTATTTTTTTTCATCTTTGCCAAATAAGGGGAGATAACTCAGATAAAGTAATTTTTATAATAGAAAATGTTGTGAAATTACCTATTTTAATATGAAGCAAGAAAACGAGTTCGGTGACCCCATTTTTTCTTTTTCTTATATGAAAGCATGTTATAAGAGCTATCTTCTCACATTTTATCTTAAAATTCTATCATGTAGTTTTCTTTTTATCACACAAAATTTGATTTTCCATGCATAATCTATACAAAATCTGACAATTTTGCACAACCTGTAGCGTGAAAAAAAGTCCGGCGACCCATAATTTTTATTATATTTTTTGAAAAAAGCATGATAAAAACTTCATTTTGACAAAGTATTAAAAAATTCTATCAGTTTTAATTAAGACGCCACAGCCACCTTAAACGTAATAATGATGTTAATGCAACACTATAGAACTAACAACCTTATATTTTAAACAAAATGATTGCGTGATAATATAAATTATCTCTTCTGGATAATTATGTATAGCCAAAACCATCAATGGTCAACTTAGGCTGAGAGAGTTTCATCTTGGTTTTAAAACAACAGCATATCTTACCACAAACTGTAAAAGAAACGGAACAAACCTAAGATATCAAAACTCATTATAAGGTCATTGACAAACTGACATTTTAAAGCATAAGCAAACAACGAAAAACAATTGAAAAGACGAACAACAGAATAAAAACAAAACATCGAAAACTAATGACTGAGCAAGATGAACCCCACTAAAAACTTTAGTCGAAGGTTCTGCGGAAGTGTGGGCAGATTCTGCTCAACATGTACCAACAGTAATAATTTGTAAAAAAGAAACAAAACGAACAAACCTACATTGTCGTGTGATTTTTCAATACAAACCATTATATTCTGTTTTACTTCTATCCGCAGATACTGTAAATCAACTTAGTTTTGCGGATACTTTATTTCGCGTTAATCCCTTTCTGTCCCATTTTGCAGCGATTTTATTTCACGATTTTCAAATTCCTTACTTGAAGTAGTTGAATAAGGAACAATCTAAGTTTTACATGTTCGAAAGAAAGAAAGTCACGAACATGCAATAAGTTGCTCACAAAAATAAGTTTGATTTCAGTTAAAGACCTGAAGCAGTATCGTAACTTTATTCCCTTCTGAATATATCTGTTTAAAGATTTGTTAAGCTTTTGAGGTGAATTACGACATTGTTGTGCTTTGTATAGTATATTACTATTAAGGTTTGATGTACTTTGTATTTTCCTATTTTCAGAGCTTATACCTTCCATATATTGATTAAAGTACTGTAATACAGAATGACCATGATAAGCATGTTACCTGAGAATGCTTTGCAGGACTCACAAGTAGTTAGCTATATATTATCTTTCATCAGCTTTTCAATGTTTGTATTTTGTTTTTAATTTTCAAATAAAGAGAACTCGAGGATCACAAATGAGAAATTGATTGTCGAAATTAGCGTCAGGTGTAGTACAATAAGTTACGTAAATCATGTAAATGTTATATCTTTCTTTTTTTGAAATTGTTTATTGTTATGCATATCCTGATTTGAAAGATACAGTATGCTACATTGTCTACTTTCAATATTTTCTTCGATTTGCTAATTTTATTATCATTAGCCAACTCTCTGAGTGTCACTTGGAACATCTTTCAATATAAAACAAAACAGAACAAATTATACCAAATTACTAAATTATTCTTAAAGTATTGTACTTGCAGTCATTGTTATATCTAATATCAATAACATTTAAGAGGCCAAGTCAGTAAGCACTTAGCTTCACAAGGAATGTGATTTTTTTTTAATTCACATAAAAACCATGCTAAATCATAGAAAATATAACATAAACAACATTTTTTACCATATTTGTGCAAATATTGGACTTAAACTGTTTCCATAGTAACGAAGCTCATATAGCATGCTATATAGTCTATAATTATGGGAAAATCATCTAAAATATGGCATTTTAGCATGTCAAAACAACAAAGAAACTGTAGATAATATTTATTTTCAATAATTAATAAAAGGATATGATCAATTATAACAAATAACAATATGTCAATTGTAACTTTATATATTATTGTGTAGTTGCTACGGTAACTTGAAGAAAACATGTGTTTTCGGTTAAAAATCAAGAAAAATGCTTGACAATTGTTCAAGTCCCCTGCCTAAAACGCAACAGAGCTGACTTTCCTAAATCATATTTTCTTGAAGCAAAGTAACTGTACTATCACCTTATTGAATAAAATTTGGTAGCCCATGATCGGAGAAAAAAATTTTAACCAAAAATTTCAATTTTTGGGGTAATTTTACAAATTGATCAGTTAATGTTTGGATACAATGTGATGAACTATAAAGAAATTTTATCATTTTAGTAAACATTTTAAATGGAAAATATAACAGGGTCAAAGAGCATTATGATTACAGTCATTTTCACAAGTAAAAAAACCCATAGCAACCAAATTTACACCATAGCAACATTAAAAACTACCTTTGCACCAGGCCTACGTTGCTTATAATTTAATTTCTGGGCATTTTCATATGTTTTATTATGTATCTAGAATATATTTACAAGCAACAGTTAATTTCAACAATAATATCAAAAAAAATGACCCAACAGCCTTATCAGCCATTACAAATATTCCATAGCAACATAATTGGTGCCTTAGAAACATGATAAATTTAGTGCTTAAAATGAAAATCTGTAGGTTTATTGAAAATCTTCACCAATTTTAATCAATATCCAATTGCTTTAGTATAATTCAAAGAAAAAATAAAAGCTACACAGTTTATACCATAGCAATAAAGTTTGAACCTTAGCAACATGAAAAGCAAAATGTTAAAAATCACATTTTTTTTACATAGCCAGGTATGATACATGTTTTAAAAAAATATATACAAGCAATGTCAGAATTTAACATCTGCATTGAAAGCAGCAAAATAAAATACTTAGCAACATTTAAATTACCTTAACAACAGGGTGAAGTTTTTGCTAAAATTTTCAATCTTTTAATGATACTTTGGAATTGCGCTTCCATTTTGTATAATATTTTATTTAGTATAACAAGGTGTTTACATTAAATCCTGTATTCCATTAACTGTAAACATGATCAATAACCAATATCTACCTGAACATCTTTGATCAACATGTTTAACTGCGAACGTCCATTCTTTATCAAACATTGTCAGCACAGAAGGTTAAAATTATCTTAATTAACTTTTTTGATATTCACAAAACCATGTTATTTTAAATTTACACACACGAGATTGTACCACTTTTTTTTTATATCAAGACAAAATAAGCCATAAGTTCACTGCACAAAAATGTATCTGTTTACCAAAACCAGCTTGATCACATATCAAATTGCATAAAAACCTTAAAATTGCATCATCAGATGATACTAAATAATAGCATCAGTTTCACATCAATTGGGACTTAATGTTGTTTCTGTTTAGTTCATTCACAGTTTTAATTTACATAAAATTTATGTAAATGGTTTAGATCTTCACATATTTAGTAAACTCATGTCTATTGTTGAAGGCTGTATGTTTCCGTTTATGTATTAGTGGGAGGGATTAGCTTTGTATTAAATATATATATAAGGGCAGGAATTTTTTTACAGATAGTTGATAAGGTTGTTGGTCATATCATTATCTTATTCAGCTGAATATTTTCTAAAATTGGGATTTTAACCTCAGTGATAATTACATCAGATATTTGTTAAATATCTCTCCATGAAGTAGTGAAATAATGCTATATAGGTCTATTGTTGGTTAAAATATAATATAAGGGTATGATTTTTAATATTCAAAATACATGTATAGGAAAAGGCTGGGGTACTGCATATGTGGATGTCCGAGCTTCTCACAAAAAGATGTAAGTCACACCCTTTGTTTCAATTAAGATATTTGCTACTTGATGTTAAGCAAACATCAAACAAACTATCATTTTTTAAGCAGTTATAGAGAAGAAATGTTTTTAGTTTAAACTACATCAATCAGATCAGAGGTATTGAAAAAAGACCAAAAATGTTAAATGTTTACTGTACAGTATTTGCTAATACAGTTAGCTGAGACATCTCAGTTTTTGATTCTTCTGCTATCATATCACAATCGTCATAAACAGTATTTGATGCTTGTCTTTTTTTAAGTGAAAGCCTGCTAAAAAAACTAGCAATTTGAGAAGGAGAAAGAAAGTGTTCAAGTTGAAATTTCCGGATGCCCTTACTGTTCTTTACATGTCTCATCTCTTTTGCCACCTCATCTGGGTCACACTTATATCCAGTAGATTCACCAAACTGAAATTTCCCTGTCATATATTCTATCTGCTCTTTTGAAAATCTCTTCACCTCTCACTTATTCTTTAATGCCCATCCTTTCTTTAATGTAGATTCTGCTTGTAATGCATGTGTTGTACTAGAATGAAGTACTTTTTCAGCAGAACTTTTGCTTTCCATTAAAGAAGCATGTCTGATTTGTGTACGCTCCTTTATATTTAAATTATTGTGAGGGTAGGTATGTTTACCTCTGTCGAGGTGGTTACATAGTTGTCCATATTTTAAAAATGTTGCAATGCAACCGTCTTCAGAACATGTAAATACATTGCTACAAATGTTGTCTTCTTCTTCAAGCTCTTCATTTCTAGTTACGGGTACTGGAATGCTTGTATTCATTGATGATTGAACAATGGCTCTCCACACTACAGTACTTTCACATTTTTTAACAAGAGATGGAATTTCATTCAAAGATTTGGAAGAGAAAACTTTGCCAATGCCAACTTCGAATTGTTTCCATGCTGTAATTTCATTGTTTGAAATGAAAAAATGTATATAAAACTTATATTTTCAATCTTGGACGTTTTTGAACTTTTGATGGGACTAGGTGGCAATGCAACAACTACTTTAACATTTTTCATTGTTTTTTCTACAGCTGACTTGAATTCTATCGCTGTTATCACATTATTGCCTTCATTTAAATATCTTCTTATGCAGGCTTTGACATGGGCAGTCTTTCTGTCACAAATTGACTTTCCACCTTGTGGATCAGAAAAGTCCATTCTATTCACTGTTATATTGAATGGATTGTCATTCAGAGCAGTGACTGACAATATGACATATGATGAATGGTAACATCCAGCATTGTCGGATCTTAAATACAGAGTGTCAACATTGTTGTTAGTGGAATTGACATGGTGTAGCAGTATCGAAAACATGAACAACTGTCAAACTATTTTTCCTTCTTTTTCTTGGAATTTTATCACACTGACATGCCAGGAAAGACCACGTTTGGCAAACCAATTCGACTGAGATTCTGAAAAATAAATTTACTTTGAAAAACAAAAAATAGCACAAACACAGGTGTTCAAGTAAAATATGTATGTCAAGGTGCCTTTGACAAGTTTTAAAAGGATTGTGCTTGCATATTTATAGGTGGGGTTGAGCACACACAAAACTGTTAAACCTGTCACATGTTTATGTGCCTGTCCAAGAATGAGAACCTGTAATCCAGTGAACTAAGGTTGGGTTGCTGTCTGCCATTTTTTCTCTTTCATTAGGGTAGTATAAATCTACTTGATGGTTTTCTCTATTGCATTGTTTCGCATATTGTCATACCAGCCCTTTTCTAGCTTACAATACAGTATAGATTTTGTCCATTGTTGAAGGCTGTACTGTGACCTGTATCTGTTTGCATCTTTGTCCTTTTATTCTAATTTGGATAGTATCTAATCACATGCTCCTTATTTTTAAATAGAATGTGTGAAAAGTAGTGATGTTCAAATACAGAAACTAAAAATATAGACATACACAGAGGCCTAGTCATTTTCTGTCTAGACAGAAAACTATAAAATCTTTATGGCCAATTCACATTTTTAGTCAGATTGTAGATTGTATAATGAAACATTATATGCATCTATAACTTGTTGAACTGATGATCTAAATATTGATGTAATTGTTATGTATATAGCATTTTCAGTTGTAAAAGAAATGTGGAAATATAGTCTATATCATGTGGTAAAAAAAGTATCTGCAAACAAGTAGTTATATGACAGTTCCAACAAATACAACTCGTCATTGTCAAGTTGCAGACCAAATATGAAGTCATTGAAAATACATTTAATTTAATAAAACACACACACATATATATATATATATATATATATATATATATATATATTACAATCACAATCATAGACCACAACGAGGGTTGGTCAAGGGCCGAAAGACTTGCTCGGGAAAGGTTTTGGATAAGAAAGCTAAGAACAGTTTCCCAGAGGGCATAAATGAAAAAACATAGAATGAGTCACTCATTTTCCCTACCATCACTCATTTTCCTGACATCATTTGTTTCCAGTTACTCCGGCTTCCTTACTTGACTCTTATAGTTTTAAAGATTCTTTTGGAATTTTACTAGTTTAAATACCAGGGTTTTTTTTTCATTTGGGAGGGATGTACAAGTACGCATCCACGTCCAATTATTTAACCTTAGCCAAATTTTACTATTATATTTTCTTATCATTATAAAACTGCTATTTATTTGGGATGATAAATACGCAACCTCTGTTTGACATATTTTTACCAGCTTATATCGATCAGTGCTGTTTACTGACGTCACTTTGGAATTTTAGAGTTGTGCCTGTTCATATCTCTAATTACTATTTTCATTTTAGGCATGTCTTTGAGTCGTTTTTGGAAATTTTAAAATTTATTAGCGTCTCTACATATGATGTTCGGGTAAAACTGTTTCATTTTTTTATTGTATAGTAATCAAGATTGCTTTAGTTTAATACCCAGAATAGTTTGATCTGATTCATTTTATATCGTGCTCATATTGATGAAAGATATCTGTTATCCGAAATATTTATAGTTACATTTGTTCGTTTATTGTCATTTTTGGTGATGTTGTACCTTTTAGACTGGTTATATATATATATATATATATATATATATATAACATGTATATACCTATACTGTAATGGAAGAAATTTCATTGCCCAGTCTCTTTCAATTAAAGCTTCATTTGGTTGCAAAGTGTCTAATACTTTCCCTCTTGCCCTGTCTTGGTTGACAGATCTCATGATGTGTTTCTTCCACTCAATAATAGTTTTAATACCCTGTAATTAAATAAATAAAAATGTGTCAAAGTCTCAAAATAGCCAGGTTGCAACATTTGTGACTAATCAATGTAGAATGTTTACTATGTAACTGCAATTACATCAAGGTTGTAAAATTTACTGAAAAGTTACCTCTCAAATCTGGACAAATTAAAGAACCTTAGTGAGCGCGCTCACATACCCCACGTCCCCACATTGTCATTGAAGAAATAAAATAAGTGTAAGAAAAAAAAATTGAATCATTATTTCCTGTCAATGTGCACATCTACATAGTATGTCCTTATTATCTACAAAGTTTCATGAAATTCTGTTGTGTGGTTTCAGAGGAGTTGCGAGATAAACTGTTGCAGAAGTACATTGAAGCAAATAAGTTCAAAGGGGCGTAACTCCTAGAAAAAAAATTGAATCGTAATTTCCTGTCGATATGCACATCTACATAGTATGTCCTTATTATCTAAAAGGTTTCATGAAATTCTGTTGTGTGGTTTCAGAGGAGTTGCGATGACAAACTGTTGCAGTAGTACATTAAAGCAAATAAGTTCAAAGGGGCGCAACTCCTAGAAAAAAAATTGAATCGTAATTTCCTGTCGATATGCACATCTACATAGTATGTCCTTATTATCTACAAAGTTTCATGAAATTCTGTGGTGTGGTTTTAGAGGAGTTGCGATGACAAACTGTTGCAGTAGTACATTGAAGCAAACAAGTTCAAAGGGCGTAACTCCTACAAAAATATTGAATCGTAATTTCCTGTCGATATGCACATCTAGATAGTATGTCCTTATTATCTAAAAGGTTTCATGAAATTCTGTTGTATGGTTTCAGAGGAGTTGCGATGACAAACTGTTGCAGTAGTACATTAAAGCAAATAAGTTCAAAGGGGCGCAACTCCTAGAAAAAAATTGAATCGTAATTTCCTGTCGATATGCACATCTACATAGTATGTCCTTATTATCTACAAAGTTTCATGAAATTCTTTGGTGTGGTTTCAGAGGAGTTGCGATGACAAACTGTTGCAGTAGTACATTGTAGTACATTAAAGCAAATAAGTTCAAAGGGGCGCAACTCCTAGAAAAAAAATTGAATCGTAATTTCCTGTCGATATGCACATCTACATAGTATGTCCTTATTATCTACAAAGTTTCATGAAATTCTGTGGTGTGGTTTTAGAGGAGTTGCGATGACAAACTTTGCAGTAGTACATTGAAGCAAATAAGTTCAAAGGGCGTAACTCCTAGAAAAAAATTGAATCGTAATTTCCTGTCGATATGCACATCTACATAGTATGTCCTTATTATCTTAAAAGGTTTCATGAAATTCTGTTGTGTGGTTTCAGAGGAGTTGCGATGACAAACTGTTGCAGTAGTACATTGAAGCAAATAAGTTCAAAGGGGCGTAACTCCTAGAAAAAAATTGAATCGTAATTTCCTGTCGATATGCACATCTACATAGTATGTCCTTATTATCTACAAAGTTTCATGAAATTCTGTTGTGTGGTTTCAGAGGAGTTGCGATGACAAACTGTTGCAGTAGTACATTAAACTCCTAGAAAAAAAATTGAATCGCAATTTCCTGTCGATATGCACAACTACATAGTATTTCCTTATTATCTAAAAAGGTTTCGTGAAATTCTGTTGTGTGGTTTGAGAGGAGTTGCGATGACAAGAAACAGGACTGACGGACTGACGGACGGACAGACAGCCAGACAGACGGACGGACGGGTCAAAACATTATACCCTCCGCAACCTGTTGCGTGGGGTATAATAAGAAAAAATCCTCAAACAATTCCTTAATATCAGGTGTACAACTTCATCATAAGCGCAATCTTCCTTTGCAGTTTCAGGGATCTAGGTTGAAAACTCTAGTAGTTTACTACACAAAATTTGTACTCTCTTTCATAAATTTCGCTGAACAAAGTTCCAAGCTCTTGATGAATGAAAAATCAATTAATGCTGCTATTCAATTTTGTATGATATGGGGATGTGCAAAAGGCTGAAGTAGTAAAAGCTATATAACTTTGAACATTTATCATGTTTTTTGCTACATTTTAAGTGTCTCCTAGTGCATGTAGTGTGTAGACACTGTCCAATATAAAAAAAACAACACCAAATAGTGCCCTATATATTGTTGACAAAATACCTGTACAATAATGTATTTCGTGTCATCTTGTTGTTCTTGGTTTGTATATGTAATGCTATCTGCTGCATCCTCTATCAATTTCAAAGTAATGGTCAGAGCTTCACAGTCATTACAAGAAAGATGATGGGTATGATCACATTTACTACAGAAACTGTTTTCTTCAGATGACAGACCAAATCTTCCACAATGGTCAGGAACTTCTGAGTCCAAACTAACATATAACTGAAAAACAAAAAGATACTGTAACTTGTAAGCTATAGCTATAAAGATAGTAAAGCAGTATGAGACTGAAAGTTTAAAATAGCTGTATAGTTTGATGAAAATCCAAGTTGATTTGAAAAGTTATAAAAAAAATTAAAGTGTACTATCTGAATTTTATCCGAAATTGCAAATCCTAGCTTTTTTTACCTAGATTAATTTAATTCTGAAATTTGACAGCAATACACCAAACTACATAACGACCTGGGATTCAGTAAGATCAATATATAACCAAGGTAGCTGTATAGTTTGATGAAAATCCAAGTTGATTTGAAAAGTTATAAAAAATTAAAGTGTACTATCTGAATTTTGTCCGAACCGCAAATCCTAGCTTTTTGACCTAGATTAATTTAAATCTTAAATTTGACATAATACACCAAAATACATAATGACCTGGGATTCAGTAAGATCAATATATTACTAAGATAGCTGCATAGTTTGATGAAAATCCAAGTTCATTTGAAAAGTTATAAAAAATTAAAGATGCCTATCTGAATTTAATTTTTTTTTAC
Organism: Mytilus coruscus; assembly: GCA_017311375.1. Lineage (NCBI taxonomy): Eukaryota > Metazoa > Mollusca > Bivalvia > Mytilida > Mytilidae > Mytilus > Mytilus coruscus. Next base: position 89,563,720 of record CM029597.1, on the reverse strand, counting down.
CTATTAATTAAATTCTTTCGTTTCACAGCAATGAATCAAACTACCAAATAAACTGGAATTTTGTAAGATCTATATTTAATTTAGTTAGATGGGCTGATTTACACCAGTCAAGACTAAATTTGAAGGTCCAGACTAGTCGAGACTGGTTGAGACTGAGTCAAGACTAGTCCAGACCATTTCAGACTACACCAAGATCATCAAATACTGAATCAGACTAATTAAGTAAAGTCGAGACCTAGTCGAGTACAATTAAGTACAGTTAAGTACTGTCAAGACAATGTCGAGTAAAATGTGTGCTTGACTTTACTGGTCGAGCACAAAATCTGGTCTATTCAGACTCTGAGCAGTTTGTAGTGTGCAATGAAATATGATAAAAATATCAACCTGATTATCAAAATTATTTACTAAATAATTACTGACAAACCATTGATTAGCTGAGTAACATATCATTTGTTTTATATGATACATGTATGACATTGAAACATACCAGTCCTTTAATTATAGTAAAAGTTTGACTGCATTTAAAAATAAGTTACAATTATGACATATACAACATTTGAATGAGATCCATCAAGAAATGAAGGTTGTTACTACAAAAAACTATCTGGTCAAAACAAAATGGTGGTAGACAAGTGGTCTGACAGACAAGTCAAAATTATTTGGATGATAAGCTGTATTTGTAATTCACCAACCTTCACCCTTATCTGATACAATAGTGTAACATTACAACATAGAAAGTGTTCATAATATGGAAATACCTTGTAGTGCAGTTTCAAATACTGCTTCCCTTCCATGAGCTGATGGCTGATCTTTTCTGTCCATTCTTGTCCTTTACCTCCTTTTCCTAATGTCTCAACCACACTTTTCAGGTTATCGAAAGCCTGGCTACCATCTGCAGCAAAATTGTCTAAACCTTTCATTGACTTCCTTACATTAGACTCAATAGCTTCTAGTAGTCTCAGGTAAGTCCTTTCAGATAGAATATCGGTGTTCTGGGTTTCTTCACAATACTTCAAATACAGTGTAACTGTTCTTGTACGTACACTATTTAGAATAATCTTAGGAACTTTAAGTGTCATACCAGATGAGATTTTATAAGTGCATTCTCCAAATGGTGAATCAGTCATTATAGCTGGTGAAAGTATGAACTCTAAAAAGTTTTCTATCTGTTGAATAGTAGCCTTTTCTCTAAATTGTTTTTTCTGTGAAACTGGCTTACCAATACCAACAACTTCAGCATGTTTACGAGCGAGAGAAAATTTGTATCTCGATAAATCTGGAATATAGTCTTTGAGTTGATTATAACTGTAATCTTGTACTAGAAGAGAGAATTTGTCTCTGTGTTCCCCAACTTGACATACTGCTGTATGCTTTTGAAAATGACTCAAGAGTCTTATATTTGCATGCATTAGATTCATATAGAACCTCCTCTAATAGTGATTCCGTTGTGGAACCAATATACCAAGTACACTGTTCATTATTCTTTTTGCTTTCCTGACATAATCATTTTTTGTCCTCTCAGATGCAAGATCAAAGTCAACAGTTAAAGTTTTTTTCACAGGACTTATATCTACTGTTTTAAGAAATGTGTTCAGTGCAATTTTCCTTTTTCTAGATGGACTTTCCTGTGAATCTTGCCACTCTGAATATTGAGATGACTGTGAATACACAGTTTCTGATGACTATTACCTCATCAATCTGTAATGCAGCTTATTTTGCACCCTGGGCTGTCTGTTTGCATTGTTATGGCGTACGGAAAGGGTCAAAAGTAAAAGAGGTGCATAAGCTATAAAATAAAGCTTATGCTGCTTTGTAGCATAAACTATATTTGACGTCCCAAAAGGGTCAAAATATATTTGTCTGGTTATGCTGCATTTTTATCGCATATGCTATATCACAAACATTGACTTTGCTATATTTTCAAATTGTAGCATATGCTATACTAGTTCAAACACATCATTAAAGGGTCAAAACTCGAAAGTAGCATAGGCTGTATAATTTATTTTAATTAGACTGTATATCTTACTGTTGGAAGGCGTGTTTAACGAATCTAGTCAATTGTCATCACTAAAGTCTCCGCCCTTTTTATCAGTACTTATAGAAATGAAATGTATAAATGTATAATGCGATCCTTTGAAAAAAGAAAAAAAAAACTTTTTTAATGATCAAGTCCGAGTTTATTGAAAAACAAATCATTTTTTAATATTATAACCTTTTATAGATTCATATGTTTTGCCTGGTATATTAGTGGATTTTATCACACTGGCATCGGGTAATTTTAAAACAAGGTGATTGGAAACGCGGCACACATGAACAATAATTTTCTTATATCATCTCTGTCTCGGGTGATGTATTAATTATGTACCCAGCAGAGCCTTCTCGCTTACAAATATTCACATGTACGTCCCTGCCGTGGCAATTAAGTTCCTGCAGTATCATTTAGTAAATGTTCAGATCAATAGGTCTAAGTATAGTATTGAATGCTTCTTTAAGTAATTTCATAGGGTTTTACATGTATTAGCGTAAAATGTACTTCGGTCAACCCTATGAATTTACACAAAAAGCATTCAATTCTTTAATAAAATTTTCAAAACCTGATAATAAAATTATCAACACATTGTCCAAATAATCCTTGAACTTTTGGCTAAGGCCCAAACACGAACAGATATGCCAGTGACAAAAAAGAACGTACATGCAGCAGGAGAATTTGATTTCAACTTTAAAGTGGGACTAAGTTCATAATTTAATAAAAAAATTTTAAAGTTTTAAAATATTCACTGTCTATAGTACTGCTCTTAATAAGACATTAACAGGAACATTTTGGGGACTAGTCTTCAGCTGCCGACGCCAAGTTCTTAATTTGAACAAGAAATATAGAAAAGAGTCTTAACGGGCTATAAATTAATTCCTTAATTCTAGAAAAATTGCATCCAGGAAACTTACTTTCTATTTTGAAATGATACCAAAATCTACGTTCTATATCATACATAATTCTATAGTTTTTGGAAATATTCAGAGCTCTCTGTAACACCCATAGACAAATAAAGAACACAAAAAAAAAAACAGAACAGAATGAACTATTTCCTTGAAAATCGGCACAAGCAATAAAACAGAATTTCAGCTTTAAAGCGAGAACAACAGGTCATAATTCTATATTACACAATTTTGAAGTTTTTAGCCGGACAGAATCCAGAAACATGGGGCAAAATTAATATATCTCATAAGTGAAAAAATCGTGTATGTTTTGTTATAATAAAACACCCATGCAACCACGCATTCCATATTGCATGATAGGACCCGACACTACTTTAGTGTTTCGGCAGTTAAACTTGGGATGGTCATTTTAAGATGCATTATTTGAATATAATCAAATATGAAAGTTATTTATGTATATATTGATATATTTATATTTTAATTCTTCTTCAATTGATCTAGTTATTATGACAGATCTGCCATCATCAGGAGCCCAACTGTCAATTTTATGTTAAAGTCTTTAACTTTGATCTACTAAGCATATCTCCAACACTCTTGTGTTTGCTATACGCAAAAATTGGTGCTGTATTGAATATTTGTACACAATCTTCGTCAAACTGTAATGAATGCCCGTGTTTCATAATACGTTTCTTTATTTTACGTATATATGGATTATATTTAGTTATTAAAACTAATGGAATATTTTGTTTGTCTTTTGGTTTGTTTTGTTGTAGTAATTCAGTACGGTCAATTGAAAAAGCATCAGTAATACTATCATCTATTTCCACGTTAGCATAACACTTTGAAATTAGTTAGATTGTTTATTAATTTGTTATCGTCACTTGTGTTTCTAATTTGCCGTATTGCTTCACCTTTAATAAATCCTCTGAATACATGCTGTGAGTGACAGCTATATCTGTGCAGAAACAGATAAGAATTGGTTTCTTTAAAATGTATTTCAAGGTCAAGCATGCCATGTGTTGTAAATCTTTGACCTTTGATTACATCAACATCTAAGAACGACATTTTATCGTTTGAGATTTCATAGGTGAACTTTAAGAAGGGGTTATAATTATTTGCCTAAACGAAACGAATCTATAATTTCACCTAGATAATTATGCAGATCTGATTAACTTTCATAACTTTGCTACTGCAAAAATATTTTGTCTTTGTTCATTAATTTTAACTAAACAAATGATTAACTACGCAAAAATACTCCAAATACAGTACTTGTCTGTACTTCTACAAGGAGGGTTAATATTTAAAAAGAGAGAGGCAAACGATACCAAAGGAACAATCAAATTCAAAGGTCGAAAACATATACCGACACAGCCATGGTGAAAAACGAAAACCGACGAGAAGACAAGAAGCAGACAACACATCACAGCATAGAAAACAAAAAACTTAGCAACACGAAACCCATTTAAAAATTGGGATGATCTCAGATGCACCGGAAGGACATTAGATCCTGCATTTTGGCCACGGAGGATTTTTTTCAAATATGAAAGTAATTGTGCAATAACAATCATTTTTAGAAAGCCTTCAAAGTTTGTTTATATGAAAATCAAGATTATTTTTCACGCGTTTTATGGGTTATTTTCTTTTTGAGAGTCCGTATTTTCCTTAGGTCCAGAACTTTTTGTAGAAGAAAATGTACATGTTTCAACACAGGGAGAAAATTTTGCACCCGGTGGCGGGCTACATCTGGCCCCTAAAAGAAAATGTGTAAATTCATTGAAGAGTCCCCCGACTTGGGAGAGGCACAAACATGCAGCGGGGCCAAATGTTTCCAAAAACTTTTTTTCACACGATCTTTTTGACGCAACTTTACAAAAAAATGAGACGAAAGTCAAATGATTTTTATTTGATCTCTTGATGGATATATGTAAACATTTTGAGAAAAGGTATCACTCCAAGGGATTGAAATTTCAACTTTTGACCAAATTTTGAGAAATGTGTGAAACCTTTACACCACTTTTAGCAAAAACATGTAGGTTGGTGCCATGGAGACGTCACAAATACCTTCTAGCTTTAACCTTTCAACTTCTGGATATCAAATCTATACAAAATACTGATAACATACATATACACATATATATAATATATATATGACACAAACAGTAGGCTTAATTTGTAAGAAAGGAAAGAAAAGGGGCTGGTAAAATTTTTGTATATTGTTATCTAACATAAGTACCAATCTGGGGACAAATCTCATTTGATGGTTTCAAGAAAAGAGCAACGAAAGCTACCATAACATATCAGCTTCCTACTCTACTTTTCTGACGTTTTAATAAATATTTGGGATCTTCTTTGTTGAACTCCTGCAAGTCTTTTATTTTGCCCATACAGCTGTCGTCGTGTCAACCTCTGTCTCACCTAGATTCCTTGGCGCACGTTGCTGTCTACGACTTGTTGTTCGTCTTCTACGCTCTTTTCAAGGTCCTTCACAGCTATTAACCTGTCATTCTGGAGGACTAACCACCTTGCCTACAAATCCAACTGCTTTATTTCGACGTAGATATCTTAAATGTCTGATTTTACTCAGACCTTCTGTAAACTACTGAATCTAACCAAATGAATTAAATAGAGAATGTGTCCATGGGACACAAATAATGCCCCGCTTGCATAAATATAGCATTATAAAGGGTCATTACTCAAAATCGATAAAAGTGACGCCATCCAAATTCGCACATGATCTGTGTATTATGGTAATAAGCATTGTGTATACGTGTCATAACATTTGGTTGGGGCAAAATTTAGAGAGAAGGGAAACTAACTGATTGGACGTACGTACGGACGTACAAGGTCAACACTTAATGCCCCTTCCGCTGCGGCGGGCTTAACAAATTCAGACTATCTCTACGACCCCTATACGACCAGGTCGACCTGGTCTGAACAAGATCGGGCTGAGATCGAGTATAGTTGATTTGGTCTAGCTTGTTGAGTAAAAATCGTCTAGAGATTGTGAATTGATCGGAATTCGAATATGTTTTCAATTAGTGGTCGGGTGGGAGTCTTGATGGAGACATTAATGAATCGTGAATGGTCGAGTTAAAGAAATTCTGAAGTTATGTTTAACGCAGATTTTCTGATTGCCATTTCTTCCAGCGGAGGAAGTTGAGGACAGGTTTGCTGACGATATAATGTCAGATGCTCCTGTTAATAAAAAATGAAATAAATTTGCCGACTACATGGAAGAAATTTACGTAACTAGTGAGCTGAAATTACAGTGTGGACGACTGTATCTAATGAAGTAACAAATCGTACCAACAATGGCCCAGAGTCTTTTTACAGCTATTACCACACGTATTATACCCATCGCTATCGCTCGGAAATAATCCAATATAAATACCCAACCCATTGTAAAATGAAAACAAATCTATACGGCTGCCACAAATTATTTCTTAAATATAAGAATTGAAAATGTGGTATGATTGCAAACTATGTTCTTAACAAATATGATAGACAACCACCAACATGTTATCTCATTTTCCTAAAAAAAAAAATCACAAAAATCCGTAAAATTCAGGTTATTCTCACAATAAAAACTCAGGTGAATTACAGGTAAATTCGCGCAAGCGTATTAATACGATTTCTTCGCGCAAACGAAATGCTTGTCATTTTGAATTTCGCGCAAATGTAGTTCGCCCGTATAATACGTTTACGGTCGCGCTATGAAAATCCCAAAACAAGTTATTTTATACATATATAGTACCAACGGGATTATATGTTTATGTATGTTACAATGTATTCTGCAGTCGCACTATATATCATGATACCAAATATCGAAACGTAGCATCACACAAAATAACTCTTTTGATAATAGCAAAAAAAAAAACAAATGGTATTGTCTTATAAACTATTTGCATATATATGTAAGACTCATCGGTCTCTAATCGACGGCCGTTCCTCAAATCGACGTCGAAATCCGACGACATTAAAATAACATGCCAAATCGACGGCCAATTGTATACCCCACTAATCGACGTCTATTTTGTTGTTATCAAATCGACGTCCACTTTTTAGCTTCTCGAATCGACGTACGCTTTATTGATTTACCGCAATGACGTCATAACTTTATCAAATGACCGATGTTTATACAGGTTGTGATATCAATTTTAAACTTAACAGATTATATAAAACTAAGGAGATTTGGTATGATTGCCAATGGGACAATTATGCAATAGAATTCAAATGAAGTGGATGTAAGCAATTATAGACAACCGTACGGCCTTCAACAATAAGAAAAACCCATTCCGTAAAGTCGGCTATGAAAGGCAACGACATGTAAAATGTAAACAATTCAAACTAGCAAACAAACAGTCTTATTTATAACAAAACAATTCCGAAAAACAAATATAACCGGAATAAACCAACGACAACCACTGAACTACCGGTGTTATATAGCCATTCTTTCCCCGTGCCAGTTTTCCCCCAGGGGAAAAAAACTAGCATGAGCCAATTTTAACCCCGGGGAAATGTTGTATCATTGCCATTCTCCCCCCAGCGAAAAATTGGCAATACGTAAACATATAGTCACTTTTCCCCCCTGCCAATCTTTCCCCCACAGTATAGATTTCACTATATACAGTCAAACCTGTTTTAAGAGACCACTTATGGGATAGCAAAAAAGTGGTCTCTTAAGACAGGTGGTCTTTTAATAAAGGTTCGATATTTATGAAATTTACTATACAGAGGGATCTAAAATCGGTGGTCTTTTAACACAGTTTTTTGCTTAATACAGGTGGTCTCTTAAGCAGGTTTAACTGTATGTCTAAAAATTAAAATCAGTGTTAGACATAGATTTTTATGTTGACAAATTGTTTGCCTATTTACATTTACACAAGTCTGTCTACATTTTCATCGGTCCGTGTTTGTGTCAACAAGTCTGTCTTCATGTTCACCTGTCTATCTACATGTTTACAAGTCTGACTATGTACACTAGTCCGTCTACATTTTCAGCATTCTGTCTATGTGTCCATTCGACTAGTCTGTGTCTACATGTTCAAAAGTGTGACTATACATATTAACCAGTCCTTCTTTGTGTCTTCTATTCTGTCTACATGTCCATCAGTCTGTCTCTGTGTTCACTATAGTCTATTAACATGTTTACCATTCTGTGTATGTGTCCACCAGACTGCCTTCATGTTCAACAGTCTGTCGACATGGATATCAATCGGTCTATATGTCTACCAAGCTGCGTCTACATGTCCAACAGTCTGTCGACATGTCTATCAGTCGGTTTATATGTCTAACAAGCTGTGTCTACATGTCCAACAGTCTGTCGACATGGCTATCAGTCGGTCTATATGTCAACCAAGCTATGTCTACATGTCCAACAGTCTGTCGACATGGCTATCAGTCGGTCTATATGTCTATCAAGCTGTGTCTACATGTCAAACAATCTGTCGACATGACTATCAATCGGTCTATATGTCTATACCAAGCTATGTCTACATGTCCAACAGTCTGTCGACATGGCTATCAGTCTGTCTATATGTCTACCAAGCTGTGTCTACATGTCCAACAGTCTGTCGACATGGCTATCAGTCTGTCTATATGTCTACCAAGCTGTGTTTACATGTCCAACAGTCTGTCGACATGACTATCAGTCTGTCTATATGTCTACCAAGCTGTGTCTACATGTGCATCAGTCTGCTACATGTCCAACAGTCTGTGTATGTATAGAAAAGAAGATTTGGTATGACTGCTAATGAGAAACTCTCCAGAAGAGATCAAATGATCGACACAGAAATTAATAGCCATAGGTCACCGTACGGCCTTCAACAATGAGCAAATCCCATACCGCATAATCAGCTATAAAAGGTCCCAAAGTCACAAATGTAAAACAATTCAAACGAGAAAACTAACGACCTAATAAATGTACAAAAACTATCGAAATACAAATATGTAACACAGTAGTCTGTCAACATGTCTACCAGTCGGTCATTATGTCTACCAAGCTGTGTCTACATGTCCATCAGTCTGTCAACATGTTCACAAGTCTGTCTACATGTTTAACCGTTTGTAATTGCATTTTGTTGTGTTGTTTTGTCTGATCGTCCAAATCATCAATTTGCTAACAGCTACATGCATTCTTTTGACCTGAAAGTTCTCTGGGTGTATTCTCCATACCAATACCCTTCACCACACCACCCTTTGTTTACACCGAACTCCAAACCCCAGGGAAAAGGCGTCTTTTACTTTCATTTAATTAACATGATTTTTCACAATACAATGTATGCAACGCTTTTCTTGGTGAGTATTTTTTTCAGGTAATGCAAGATGCACAACTAATTTGGTCTCAATTTTTTTTATCGTCTTGATATAATTTTTTTCACATCGTAGGTGTCCGTAAATGACAAAGTCAGTCTTCGTGCTCATTTATGTTTGTGCACCCGATCTTTAACTTTGTGTTGTGCAACACAGGTCTGAAAATTGCAAACATTTTTTAGGGGCCAGCTACTGCCCGCCTCCGTGTGCGGGATTTTCTCCTTGTGCTGAAGACTCATTGGTGACCTTGGGCTGTTTTCTGCTCTTTGTTGGATGGTTGTCTTTTGACACTTTCCCCATTTCCGTTCTCAATTTTGTTGTTTTCAAGATGGAAAAAGGCATGACTTTATATAAATACAAACAAAAAACAATATCCCAACTTCTAATTACGTAGGTTTTCTGTCTCTGCACGGGTTTCTCATCGTTGTTTTTTTAATTTCTTATTTAACTATTCCTTACTGGCAATTCTTGTTTGCGTTCAAATGCCGAACAGTTTTCGTTGGGCTTCATTATAAGCCAAGGAAAATTTTGAGATGTATGGCCAAAAAAATTCACGTTGCAATTTTAGTTTTCTCTGACAACAGGCTTGTATAACTAGTAAACTTGTATTTCAATGATGCAAATAAAGCATCAAAATAAAAAGCCTACTTATATCCGGTTGACAAACTGTCGTTTCACAACCATAATAAATATACATGTTTTCGCAGTTAATGTCTGTCTCTGCATGATTGGTGTCCTTTTTTATATGAAATGTAGCATTGTTTCATAGATATATATCTCGTTAGTAGTTATTTCGTTATTAAAGAACAACCCGTCTTGAAGAATATAATCACATTAGTTGAAATTGGTTTGACATAGCTTTCGGTAAATGAGTGTGCTCCTATTTCGGTGCTTTTTTTGTAAGTTAATTGTTTATTAAAAAAGCACTTATACTCCCTTAATATGGACCTGTGGCTTACAAACATTACACATGATATACATATAATACAGTAAAGCAATGAAAATGAACATTATTTGTAACCCGTACCTCTACAGTTTTAGTGAAGCAAATTGTAATTAATATTTTAGTTTTTTCCTATTGTGTGCTGTCCTAGGTTGGAGCTTTTTTGTGGGTTTTTTTGGGGGGATGGGGTGTCGAGCGCCCACGAATATGTTTAATCCCGCCACATTGTGCCATTCCCAAGTTAGGTGCTTATAGTACAGTGGTTGTTGTTGGTTCGTTTTGTTTTCGTAAACTATTTTGTTTTAATAATTAGGCCATTAGTTTTCTCGTTTGAATAGTTTCACATTTTTATTGCCGGGGCATTTTATAGCCGACTATATGGTATGGGCTTTTCTCATTGTTGAAAGCCGTACGGTGGCCTCTAGTTACTTATTGCCACGTCAGTTTAATTCGTTGGATATTTGTCTCATTTATGCTGGATAGAGTCGACCCTGTGCACGTTTAGGGCATGCGGGATCTTTTTGTAGATCTTGTACAGCTACAACTGATGGGGTAGATATCTGCATTCGATTGATCTAGTTTCTGGTAATTCCTGTTCCTCCACGTCTCTCATGCTGGTTGGAGCGGGTATACCGATAACCTCTGGGTTTGATGATGTTTCATCCGTATCGGACTTCTTCTGAAAGAAAGCTATCAGGCGGCGATTATTTTCTATGTCCAGCTTTCGATGTGTTTTTTTTTCTTTGTCATCTCTCTTTTAGTTGTAATCTTTCCTAATGGTGGCCATATAACTGGTGGAGTGTACTGTCCATTCCTCCTGGTTAAAGACCAGTCGGCAGTTGTACTTTCTTGTACAGCTAGTACATGTACCGATGTGACATAATTGGGTAGAGAGAGAGTAGGTTCTTTGCATGATTCATATGAAGACATTTTACCATACAAGTATTACTAGACATCATAAACATGTCTGTCCAGGGGAATGTCTTCTTACTGACCTGAAGTGGTTTAACTAATTGTATTCGTCTAGTCATATGATACTAAGGGTTCACGAATGAAAATGGATGTGATCATCACATAAGAATGTGCTTCATGTATATTATATAAGTATTCTGATATCAAATGTATATTAATACGCCAAAGGTTCGGAACCGCTAAACTAATCAAAAGAAGTTACTATTATTTTTTGGATTTCTAACTGACAACGCCGATGTTAATAATTTACAAGGGGGAAAATTAGCTTCTTGTGCTATTAGGGGGGAAAATTGGCCTGATCCTGGTTTGCCCCCCTTTCCCATCACGCTGACGGAGAAAAGTAGGATCATGCCAATTTTTCTGGGAGGGGGACTAGATCGATCCAGTTCTACCGCCCGGAAAAATAGCATGGGAGAAGAAATATCTATAGGACACCGGCACATAAAGAATTTGGCAGAATTCAACATGTGTGTGAGGGGGTACATCCGACGCCCCTTTAGTCCGACTGTTCAATAGTCCGACGGTTCGATAGTCCGACAGTTAAATATTCCGACAGTTCGATAGTCCGACAGTTCGATAATCCGACAGGGTGATACATAATTATACAAGTCAAGGGCTTAAATATTCTTATTTTTGTCCCGCTATCACACTTAGAGTGTTTATTTAGGCCTTTCAACCCATCTTAACTTGTCTATAAGCAATTTCTCTTCTCAGTTTACCCTGAGTATGATTTAACGTAACATATTGTAACAATACGCACGTGTCAATGTGCAAAACCAAACATAAAGTGTACATTTTTTTTTAACTTCTACAATTAAATAATTAAAACTATTTGAACCTTCAAAGAAAAGGACTTGGGCCAATTTTCCCGCCTTTTGTTCATATTCGTACTGATGTAGTTCGATAATTGAGATAGACAATCTCAAATCAATCAAACATGTAATGAGGTTTCTTTTCTTTTTTTTTTTAATTATTAACCAGTGCTTTTTAAATAAAAGATAAAACCAAAATGCTGATACTTGGATTAATTATAAATCACATAATTTTTTCGGGAACTTTAAGATTTAAACAATTATACTTCTTCATGGTTGTGAAAATTCTTCATGTTGAAAATCTGTCATTTAAGGAACTTTTGAAATTGTCATATAAATTAATTTATATTCTGAATACCAGGGAAAATGGTCTTTATGTATTTTCACAAAAAAACAAAAAAGTTCTAAAATTCCTTCAGTTACAATAAAATACTAGTATAATATGAGACATTCAGATTTGAAACCTCTTAGCTGACAAAATTGATGACGTCAGTATAGCGATTGGACGGTATAAAAGGACGGACAGAACAAAATTAAAATGCATGAACTTCAAAACTTTTTATGTGAAAAAAAAAACGGTGATGTGTGTTCCCTGGTTGATGATGCAAGCACAGGAAGTGTCAAAATATGGCTCTGTACTATATTTGTAGACATGTCAGTATATTGTTTTGTAAATTGACATCTTTGGTATGTTGAAAGTTCACATGTACAATACAATATCTATGTAACGAAAGCTGAAACTATAAAATTTTCTAATCATTTTCTGTAATAGTCCCCGAATTATTTCACTATTCGAATAACCAAACCCTTCCGGGCCTGGCTGAAGTGTGCTTAACAGGAATACAAGAACAAATCGACTGAAAGCGGTGTACAAATTGTAACACAGACCCCAACATCAACAATATGCTGTCAATTATGAAATCAAGTATCTTTCAAGTACATTTTGTTGGAATTTATAGTTTATAATTATTTTATTTGCTCAAAGGGTCAAAACGGTTAAGACGCACGTTTTTCGAACTTAGGAAGTCTTCTCCTTGAAACAATACTACAATTTAGTTTACATGTAAAATATATATGCACTAATGTTGTACAAAAGATAATTTCGAGGAGATAGATTTAAAGCATAACTAGAAAAAGAAGCACACAGGATGAAGAAAAAGCTACAAAAATAGACGAAAAAACGTGAGTGAAGTATATGGATACCGTCACGGAGTATGATGATGTATACAGCATAGTATAGTAAGGTTCAAAGTTAGACAATGAGGTATCTTTTAGACCCTTTGATAAATATAATTATAGACATTTTTTTAAATGTTGCAGTTTTCTTCATAACTAAGGTCCGGCGGTACTTCCTTGAGTCACCTAAGCAAGATTATCAGTTACTATTTTAAGATTTTGTATATTCATTTTAAACTTTAACTTTCACAATAAAATCTGGCCAAGTGTTTCGATATATATTTGTAAATATTTTCAACATGTTCGTTCCTTTTTGCATCAAAATAAAGAGTTCCTTCTAAGTGTTTATGAATATCGTTGAGAATAGTGTACACAATTCCATCTTGAATCAAAATGGTCATAATCGCCTTAAGTTTCAAAATGCTTACAACTTCCAACTTTCTTTCATTGTCTGAATTTTTATTCAAAGATTTTTGAAGATGTCAATATTGTAACCAACTAGTGTTTGAATTACACCAAAATAATGGCACAGTCAGGAACCTAATGTTCAGTGGTTGTCGCTTGTTGATGAGGTGTTTCTAGTTTCTTTTATATGTATTAGACGGTTGGTTTTCCTTTTGAATGGGTTTACGCTAGTCATTATTGGGACCCTTTATAGCTTGCTGTTTGGTGTGAGCCAAGGCTACTTGTTGAAGGCCGTACTTTGACATATATCTAAAAATTGTGTTTAGAGCCTAAACACTTTCCTAAACACATATATGAGACCGATTTTTGACATGTTTTAAATCTAAACATGTTTAATATTTAATGTGCTAACAGCCTAAACGTGTCAAGCTATAAAGTGCTTAGACTGTAAACATGTTTAGCTATAAAGTGTTTAGACTAGAAACATGTTTAGCTAAAAGTGCTTAGACTGTAAACATGTTTAGCTATAAAGTGTTTAGACTAGAAACATGTTTAGCTAAAAGTGCTTAGACTGTAAACATGTTGAGCTGTGAAGTAATTTGTCTGGAAACACGTTTAGCTGTGAAGTGTTTTGAATGTAAACATGTTTAGACCATAAAGGGTCGTGAAGAAACATGTTTATCATTTTAGTGTGAGAAGCCGTTACTTCATTAGGCCCCAATTTAACTAATATTCCGGAAGGCTAGACTGTAAAACGCATGAAATTTCTCAATAAAACAGGTGTTCATACCATCACAAAAAGGAGCCAACGCATCAAACTAAGAAACTGGAATTTCCATATCAAATTGAATGTGACCAATACCTTTTCAATCTCAATGAGTTTTTTCTTTAATTTAATTCACGTCATTCGACTATTTCATTTTTTCAATATTTCAAATATTCGTAAAACAGGCTAGAACTTTTTTAAATGAAATTATTATTATACTAAATCTAGCTTTAAAACAAAATTACAACAAATAAAACAAAGGAATTTATGTTATCATTTATTTCCAGTTAATCATTGAACACAATCAAACATAAACTCATAAATTCATATCAAGGTACATGTACATAATATCGACTAATCTTCTATTTGTATCCCATTCCTTCAACAAAACAATTTGAAAATGTCCTGTTTTCATTTTACAAGTCAATAAGAGCTTCTCCTTTCTTAGTACCCAACTGCTGGTCACTGGCCTGAAATATAGAGAAATATTGAGAAGCAACTTAGTACGGAATTAATCTAAAAATATAAATTACGAACTACAACACCAAAAGGTAAAAGCATGATTTTAGATCCAGATAACAACATTAAGACCGTGGTATAAAAGCATAAATTTACTGATGAATCAATCGATATTTTTTAATATAAAAGTTCTTTTCATGCTTAATATTATTCATTTGATCAAATATAAATTGGCATTTTTAAAATCAAATACTCTTCTGATTCTTACCTAGCAACATACTTTCTTCTGTTCTTTATCTCCTCTTATAGCATGTCAAGACAGATGATGATTTCCTCTGCATTTCTCTCATCTAGAATAAAACAATACATATCAATAAAATTATAAGAAAAGCACAACCGCCTATAACTATTGAAATAAACAAGCATCTTTCTATTTATTTTGAGGAAATGTTGATTGTGCATCTCGGAAGTGCTTATGAAAACAATGAACTCGATATGATGCTGGATTTGCGAATGATGCACCTCATCCTGATAAGACTCGGCAGATTGCGCTACCCTTCATGTTCCATTATAATCTGCCGAGGAGTACCGAACGAAATTATCCTCACAAACTCCTTTCCAAGAACATATATAAATAAAAAAGTAAGTGCAAACTTGCATGATAGAACATTAAACAACTCTTATCATCTTTACACAAGATAGTTTAAACACTTAAAGCTCTTACAAGCACTTGTTTCGTGAGATGGTGTACCCCTTTTTCTCCTGCATTGACGATACGGTAGTGTACTTGAAAAAAGTGCTTATAACTGTCAATAATAATTCAAAATTGGCAATACAAAATAAAAGACAGTATAATCATAGCTCCTTACCTTTCTGAAACAGTCAAGTTACGGTCAGTTATGGACAGATGTAAACAGCATGGCCTTTGACTTCGGGTTCTTTGATTCTTCTTCCCGCTCAAAAATTAGCACGTGATCTGAATGCTGTCTTCGGCCTAAATGTGTTGTTATTCTAAATGTGTTTAGGAAAGTGTCTAAATATTGAAAGTGCTTAGAATTTAAACACGTTTAGCTGCATATACATGACGAAGTAGCTAAATTTAGCACAGCAACATGTTTATTGCAAAGTGCTGAGAGCCAAAACATGTTTATTGCGAAGTGCTGAGAGCCAAAACATGTTTATTTTTTGGTGTTTAGAAATTAAACACTAAGCACATAAATCTTGCAACACGTTTAAATTCTAAGCACAATTTTACAGTGTAATGGTTTAAATTTACAAATTGTGACTTGGATGGAGAGTTATCTCATTGGATCTCATAACACTATTTAAGATTACTAGTTGCCTTAGTTACAGGGTCATGAGACGAAAATAAAGGGAAAAACATGTATAATAGACAAACGAAAAAGTGGGGACAAACATTTAATAGAGTAGTCCGATGTCGGTAATCTGCATCTTTTCTGCCTACTTGGCCTTGATGCATGTATACATTTTCTGTTGATAATCAATTTGACATTATAATTATAAAAAAAGAAGATGTGGTATGATTGCCAATGAGACAACTCTCCAAAAGAGACCAAAATGACACAGAAATTAACAACTATAGGTCACCGTAAGCATGTCTTACTATGGCATAACATTTTTATGGCAGTGACAATATACAGCTACATCCAGTTTGATGAATCGATGTTACTACTGTGCTACCATCTTGTTGTTCTATTTCACATTTCTTTCCTCCTTTACAACAGCCAAGAGAGAACTGAGGAATGTTGAAAATCAGTTTACCAATTATCATGGTCAATTTGTATCGATTTAAAACTGTCTGAACATCGGAAGATAATGTTTATTCTTTACAGGTGAATCTGGTCACCATAAATCCTTCGAAAATGCTGACAAATACAAACTTTGAATATCGATCACGAATTCTTTGGCAATTACAAAAATATATGTCTCCTTTACGTTACATACTATTAAAAATACCAAATTTGTATATATTTCATAAAACGTATTGTTCATTTGTAATGCCATATTTTTCGATACAATTTAACATTCAATCTAGCTGGGTATTTGCATAATATTGAAGTGTCAAAACTGTTATGCAAACTTGTTGTCTGCCCATAAAGTGAGAACTGTAAATAATACCTTGTCCATCGGATTTCTTATGATTAAGAAATCCAGGCTTTAGAAAAATTTCAAAAGTGCCTAGAATATCAACCTAACAATGTTAGAGCTAGATTTGATTATTTACTTCCTCCCCGACCATGGCTGTATATATATCGAGTCTGAAATAAAGAATGGCTTAACTTTTGGGACAAATCGGTAACCTAATTTTGCGAAAAAAAAAATGGACAATATACATCCCATTTTAGCGAAATAAGAAAACACGTAGGTCACTTTACGGAAATTGCTTCGTGTTCCTTCTATTATTTGTATTTATATTGTAAGGATACAAAGTGGATGTGTTCATAAATAGTTATCAAAGGTACCAGGATTATAAATTAGTACGCCAGACGCGCGTTTCGTCTGCATAAGACTCATCAGTGACGCTCATATCAAAACATTTATAAACTTGTTTTTCTTTTTTGTTTCAATAACTTTTATTTTATATTTAGTAATTAATACATGACTTCGAACAGTTTAATATTTCGTCGTTTCTTGAAAATTCTTATATACATGTACTCGAATAGACTAAGTGCTTACTATATTAAAACTTATAACGAACACACATTTCGCTAATCTGTGCTATAAAACAGACATGTAAACATATTTCTGATGATTGAATTCAGTATAAAATGAACAATTATACATCAATCTCATTCTTGTATTTTTCATCATACAATAGACAAATTATAACTAGTGCTTGCTGTATGGTGTGATTTTTTACTAATTTTGTAAAATCTCACAGCGACTTTAAGACGTTCAAAGGCATTGTTTTTCGTACCCGTACCTTTATCTTGGTTGTTTGCCTTAAATGTTGAGGGATTCGGTATCATTGTCTACACTATTCTTTCTCTCGGTAGCACAATACAAAGATTATTTTACCCTAAATCAGACAACTTAAACTGATGTAATCTCTTTCATCCAGCTTTAAATTTTATAGGGTACCAAAAGAAAGAAGACAGATTAAAGTGCCATATCATTCTAAATGTCGAACTATTTTTTTATGGTTTTACTTCTTTTAAATAAATTTAGGAATTGATTGCAAAAAACCCGATTTCAAAATTCTGTGTATTTAAAATGATGAGAATTTCATTATGACATAACTATGAGATAATTATTTATTAGGTAATTCGTTGCTATATTGTGATGTCCACACATGAATGAAATAAGCTTCTTTGTTTTTATTCCATCCCAAAATATTTTAAAGATTCTTGTACAACACAGTCAGTTTGACCTCCGAAACCATGTCTCAGATTTTTCCTATTGCATTTCATTCTCTCATAAACCTTCAATGAAGATGTCAACCTCAGTTTATAAGAGATCACTAAATTTAATTGGGTATAACATTTGTTCTATTGATGCTTTTTGGATCTGAGACTATATGTTCAAGATAACTGTTCAAGGAACAACATGTGTGAAAATCAGGCATAGCCATTTCACACTTAAAATGCAATAAATCAACAGGCTTGGATAACATTAGTAATAATATGATAAAGAATGGACAGACTTTCCTTTTAAAAAGTTTTAAACAGATGTTTAATACTTGTCTGTCTTCAGGTATATACCCAACATCTTGGGCTGAAGGTTATATTACACCAATTTTTAAAAGCAACGATACAAGTGACCCTAACAATTATAGAGGAATAACAATAACAAGTGCAATTGGAAAGCTTTTTAATAGAATATTAAGTCTAAGACTGGACAAATTTCTTCAGGAACATAATATTATACATGATAGTCAAATTGGATTCACAAGGAAAGCCAGAACTGCAGATCATATGTTTATTTTAAACTGTCTTATTAACAAATACTGAAATTCAAAAGAAGGTAGACTGTTTGCCTGTTTTGTTGATTTTCAGAAGGCTTTTGATACTGTTATACATACAGGGATCAAGATTAAACTACTAGATATTGGGGTTGGGTCTTATTTCTATAACATTATTAAGAGTATGTATGAAATTAGCAAATCATGTGTCAAAATTCAAAATCAAGTAAGTGATTTTTCCCATTAGATATTGAGTCAAACAAGGTGACAACCTCAGTCCTGATTTATTCAAAATATTCATAAATGATTTGCCCAGATATTTGTCAGATACTAGAGACCTAGTTAATGTCAATGGCAAAGATCTACATTGTTTAATGTATGCCGATGATATTGTTTTATTATCTACATCAGCTGAAGGACTACGAGAAAAGCTAGGAATGCTTGATAAATTTTGCAAAGATTGGTGTCTCAATGTGAATACTAATAAGACAAAGGTTCTGATTTTCAATAAAGCAGGCAGACATGTAAAACAGATATTCACATTTCAGAATATAAATCTGGAATGTGTTTCAAAATACAATTACCTAGGTTTATATTTAAGCTCATCTGGTTCATTCAGTTATGCTCAAAATCAACTATACAAAAATCTTTGAAAGCTTATTTCAAATTAAGGAAAGATCTTTTATCACTTAATCCTAAAGTAGAAACAAGTATTCATGTTTTTGACCACACTGTAAAACCTATTTTATTATATGGTAGCGAAATATGGGGATGTTTAATTTTCATTCCTCTAAATGTAAGAAGGAAGATATATCTTTTGAAAAATTATATTCAGGTTTACCCTGTGAGAAACTTCATATAAAATTTTGTAAATTTATACTTGGGGTACACAAGAAAACAACAAATGCTGCAGTGTTATCTGAACTTGGAAGATTTCAATATATTTTAATATTATAAAAGGAATGTTATTGAACTGGTATAGATTAGAAAATTTAGGTAACAATTTTCCTTTATTAAAAGAGGCATATACACAATCAAAGACACTACATCACATGAATAAAACATCATGGTATGGTTCAATAAATGTTATTTTAAAATACTTGGTATTGACTATACAAATGCCATAAATGCTCCATTTGTGAATCCTTGTACAAAGTTAAGAAATATATACAAACCAAGCTATCAATATTGTTTATAAGCTGTTGGAAGAAATAGATAAATTTTCAGACAGTAAACTGAAAACCTACCTTTTATATAAAACAAATTTTGGTTTTGAAAAATATCTAACATTGATCAAGAATTTTGAACTTCGAAGAAGTTTTACTAAATTACGTGTATCTTCTCATAGATTACAAATAGAATTAGGTAGATATCAGGGTATTCCCGAATTAACAGAATATGTAATAAATGTTCTTCCAATACTGTCGAAGATGAGGCTCATTTTCTATTTGATTGCAACAAATTTGAGGATGATAGAAATTGTATGTTAGCTAGTATTGCAAAATATAATTCTTATTTTAATCATATGAGCAGTCAAAACAAAATTATCTGGTTATTTAGTGTAGAAAATGTTGATTTACTTAAAATAATATGTAATTTTATATACAAACATCTTCCTTAGTGAAGATTAGTTAAAGGAAATCTATGTGTGTATATACATTTGTTTGGACATAGAAAATATATTCATCTGAATATCACAAACATACTAGCCGATTAAAAGAAAAGAGAATTAATTGTTAAGATATATTATTTATTCAAATGTTCTCTTATATCCTTGAAGCATCGTCCCTGGTATCAACTGCATTCAAGTTACCTATGATGCTTCCTTGTTTGCTTTTGATACAGGTAGGAAAGAGACATTTACACATTTTACATGCCTATGGTTCATAAGGTATCGCCCCCTGGTGTCAGCTGCCTTTAGGAAACCATAATACTTTCCTATTTGCTGCTGACACAGGATGAGTCATAGACATGCTTAACTTCTACTTTCTTTTGGCTAGCTATTATATGTTTAATTGATCCAACTTATTGTGTACTATACATATATGGATATCTATTTTCTTTTTCTTTTGGGCTGCTTGTTTGTTATCTATATCAACCACACTTGCATTAAAATGCATTAGTTTTAAAAAACCCAACATATTATAGATTCTTTATCTACATATTCTTTAAGAACTTAAATAGTTCTCATTAATATTTTTTTATATATTATTGTTTATATTGTATTATGAAAATTATTGATGTTGTAATGTTTATGCCCTTTGGGGCCCATAATTGGAAATAAAATATCTTCCTATAGGGCACACTTCTAGTAATGTTGCTAATTTAATTATAGCGTAATCTGTATTTTCTTTTGAACCTTATGGTACGTCAACTGGACGCTTAAGCTGCAAATGCTATTTATTACAGCATAGGCTGCATTTAATATAGCATATGCTGTATTTATTATAGCATATGCTGTATAAATTACAGCATATGCTATATATTATAACCTAAGCGACATAAATTACAGCATAGGGTACATAAATTATAGCTTAAGCTGTAGTTTATGCGAAATAATTTACTTTTGACCCTTTCCGTACGCCATACATTGTGTGACTTCACCATAAGCATCATTTTGTGAAATCTGGTAAAAAAAAAATACCTTTACAACTATTTAATCATGTTTATTAGTCCCCTACTGACGAAGACTAGGGGACTTTAGGTTTGTCTGTCTGTCTGTCTGATCAGTTCTCCACACTTTTTTTCTTCATGCTTGAAGGTATTGATTTGATATTTGGTATATTGGTTTATCATGACAAGTCATTTATCAAGTTTGAAATTTTGTTCCAGTCTGATGATTTTGTACAGAGTTAAGTTCCTTTAACTTAGAAAATTCACTAAAATAAAGAGTTTTCTGCACTTTTTTTTCATTCTTGAAGATATTGATTTGATAAGTGGTATATAGTTTTATCATGACAACTAACAGATCAAGTTAGAATTGTGTTCTGGTCTGATAATTTTGTGCAGAGTTATGGTCCTCAAACTTACAAAATTCACTTATGTAATTAGTTTTCAACACTTTTTGATGTCATCATGGTCATGCTTGAAGATATTGACTTGATATTTTGTTATAAAGATTACAAAATGACAAGTTATAGATCATGTTAAAATTTTGTTCCAATACAATGAATTTTTACCTGGTAGGGGACTTTGTATTGCCATGCAATACTCACATAATGCATGTTACCATATATATGGTTATCCTCAGTTTTACAGAACAAAATGTGTGTACCAAACACAAACTGTGGAAGACAGACATAGAGTAAACCTCTTTGGTTTTATGATTACAGGACTACAGAATGTATATATAATACTATTGTTGTTCTTAAAACAATTGATTAAAAGACTTACCTCTTCTTTTGTATCTTCCATTATGAATTCAGCATTTGCAGACTCTGAAACTTCAACATTGCAATAACTATCCATGCTATCTGATGGCTGAAAAAAGATAACAGAGTGAAAAAAGATGTACACACATATTTATCTCATCTTTACAACTTAAAACTGACCATTCTTACTTATAGCTGGCTAAACGGTATGGGTTTTTCTCATTGTTATTACAAACTTGGTAAATGGTCTAATTTGGTAGGTCATATTCATGAAAAGGAAGTGTATTGAAGTTACAATATAAGTTACATATCCAATATCATCTGTGAAACAGTTATTGAACTTTGGTGGATAGTTGTCTCATGGCAAACATACTGCATCTTTTTATTTTTATATTGCCATATGTCTATGTAGGTTAGAAGGATGATAGAGAAACTGAAGAAGGCCATTGACTGAAACGTCTTACAAAATGGTTTAATTATTACAATAATTGTAAATACTAGTATATAATAAGGGGTGGGTAGATGAAACATTGGCCATTATTGTTCAATGTCCATTGGAAAATATTACATGCATATCTAGACGAGAAGATGTCGGTGTGATATGATTATGAATCCTGCTCTGAACTAAATCAACAAATATAATGCAAATCTTCAGTAAATTTGAATTTCCAAACTTTAATAAATATTAGCTGAACTATAAATTTAAGGTTTTATCTTAAGGCCCTATTGCAATAATCAGTTAACTGAACCTGTCAGTAGGTGCATATATAGAAAGTATATATATTTTTCAGTCAGTATCCCATTGGTGTTTTTTTTTTCTGTGTCAAACAATTGAAACATGTTCCATTATGACATGTATCTAGTAGAAAATTATATGAAGGAGCATACCTACAAATCTAATATAGGTGGTATAGTTACTAATGCAACATCAATATCAATCTATAACTTAAGATATACTGATTTATGTTGCTTCCAATAATCAAAAGTCGGGCAATATTTTTTGGTGATTTCTACTTAAAAAGAATAATGTCTTAAAGGTCATTGATTAAAAGCAAAAGAGCACAGAACATTCTTTTTTTTTGTGGATAGGAATAGAACATACCGGTAAGCAAATTTTCTTATCCTTGTTTTGACTTACATATGGTTCAACTCTGTTTTCCTTGTCTGCCATTCTTTGAACAAGTTCTTTTCTGCATCTGGACAAACCCCTGTAAAATTGAAATTGAAAATTTTAATTGTAGCAAGAAAGCATATTTCAAAACATTTATTTTTATTTAAAAAATAAAAATGATCATAGGGCTGATTCACTACTCCTGGCTCCTAGGCCCAATTGGCTGATAGTACAAAAAGGGAAGGTTCAATTTTTTTAACTTGTTTGAATTTGAAACTTTTTATATGCATATCCCAATTCAGGTACATTGTTCGTAGTTTTGCTTGTTATTTTTATATGTTCTTTTCCTTTGGAGAAATTTTTTGTACAACTTTTATAGACTTGGGATGATGTCTGACTTATTGTTGAAACAGTTGTATTTTGATGAAGATTGTATGTTTTCCTCTAGTCTAGATGTATGTGTTTACATTTGTTATTGGGGGTCTGTCTCATTTAGCTGGGGTAGCTTATTTTATTCAATGAAACATTCTCTAATAACCAAATTTATGTTTGTATCAGGATCAAAATGACATGTACATCAGATTTTTTGTTAAAAGAGCCACATGCAGACTACCAAGTTTATATTGGTACTAGCTCACATGAACATTTGATACATATGAGCTGGCAATTTGAACAACAACAAAATAAGCAAACCTGATCCAATTCCAAGTAGAACATGATGATATTTCTTGAGGAAAATAGACTGCTCCTTTGTGATAGTGCCTTTCAAGTTGCTCTTACTTTTTGTACATTTCCATCCTATGGAACACAGCGTACTTGGTCTCCAACCAACACCAAGAGCAAACCTTTAGAAAAATTGAAAGGCAATAGTTAATATAACTTGCAAGAACAATAAAATACATGTAAAAATCACAACAAAAAACAGCCAAATGTCACAAAAAATCTTGTTATTACTTAGGTACAGATTATTCATCTGAGGGTGGGTTGACTTTTTTTTTCTAAGAACAAATTATTTTTTAGACTCAATAAAAAACCATAATCTAGTTACCCTAATCTTTATAGTACACCTACAATTTTTTTCTCATATACATTGCACAAATCCTATTAGGAATGTGGTAATTGAGAATTTCAGCAGTTACAACTGTAGAAAAATAGTCGTTATTGTGATAGACAATGGCTCAAGTTCTGGAAAGTTATTGTTATTCTTAAAATAAAAGTAGCCTGGGTACCTGTGTTTTGGGCAAATAGTTAGCGTATCATCATCTTCTTCAAAAATACCAGCTCTTATCTTCAATAATGAACTTTCACTGTCAATACTTCTACGACTTATTGAATATTTATGAAGATGTGAGTCCACTGAATCTTTACAACATGTTAGGGGAAGAATTCGACTTGGTCAGGTCTTTTTATATTCAATTAGATTGATTGATTGATTGTTGTTTGCATTACGCCGCATTAGCACAGAAAGGCTATATCGCGGCGAGCTAACTCGAATATTATAACAGTTTAAGGTATATTTTAAAATCAGACAAAAGGTCTTTCAATAAACTAAAATTCTAGACTAAAGCAAATTGATTGATTGATTGATTGATTGGTGTTTGCTTTACGCCGCCTTAGCGCAAAAGGCTATATCGCGGCGAGAGCTAATTCGAACATTTAACAATTTAAAGTATATCTTTAAAATCGGACAAAAGGTCCTTCAATATACTAAAACTCAAGTCTAAAGCAAAATTGTTTATTTACAAATAAAAACAACACTAAGATAAGGTGATAAAATTAAAATCATTTTCAATTCATACAGCATTTTTATATTTTATGATATATTCCAACTTCTTTTAAAAATGAAACAATATTTGTAATTGGAACACTATCAAATAAATCATACATATTATTGACATTGAAATGCTTCTTACGAATATCAGCAAAGTCAATACAATTGATTAAAACATGTTTAATAGTATACTTGCAGTTGCAAGGTATACATTGTGGTTCTTCTTCATTTTCAGAAGATATTCATGTGTTATTCTAGTATGACCAATACGGCATCTAGAAATAACACACTGATCTTTCTGCACATAAAAGTATTAAAGGTTTACCTAATTTAGGTTTAATTTCATGTAATTTATTATCAACCTTTTACTCCATTCATTTTCCAATATATTAAAACATATTCTCTAATATTAGATCTAAAATCGGTATAAGGTATATCACAGTTAGATAAGGGATCATCCAGGGCATTTTTGCTTCTTCGTCTACAACCGTGTTTCCATGGATTCCAACATGACTCGGAACCCATAGAAAATTATTTCTTTATGAAGAATTTTAAATTCCTCATTACATATAAAATGTTGAGAATTATCGGGTTTTAATTTTAGTATGTTGTATAGCTTGTAAGCATGAAAGTGAATCAGAACATATTATAAATTTAGATTTGTCTGAAGTAGCAATAAATTTTAAAGCTAAAATTATTGCCTTTGCTTCAGCAGTAAATATGGATGCGGCAGATGACAAACGGAGAGTCGCAGCTCTGTCTCCAAAGACAGCAGCAGATGCAACTCGGTTACCATCCTTCGATCCATCTGTATAAACAGTTGAAAAATCTGAATAACTTGACTTAATTTCAGCAAAATGTTCTTGAATTATAAAAGGGTTTGTTTCATTTTTTTTGTATTTACGGAGGTCAAATATCATTTTCGGTTTTGGAAGTTCCCATGGAGGGCATTTGCAAGTTTCAACTTGTGCAACAGATTTTAAATCAAATGTGGTTAAGTGTGGTTTTAAACGGATGCCTAATGGAGGAATTTTATTTTCATGTTATGCATATATATCTTCATAAATTGGATTAAAAACACAGTTGTAGGCAGGATTTTCTGGATATGCTTTAAGCTTGACAGCGTATTGAAGTCCAAGCTTCAAGCGTCTGTTGGAGAGTGAGTGCTCGTCAGCCTCTATAAAGCAAATTGATTATTTACAAATAAAAATCAACACTAAGATAATGTGATAAAAATTAAAACCGTTTTAAATAAAACAACATTTTTATATTTAATAATATATTCCAATTTCTTTTAAGAATGAAACAATATTTGTAAATGGAACATTATTAAATAAATCATACATATTATTGACATTGAAATGCTTCTTACGAATATCAGCAACGTCAATACAATTAATTAAAGCATGTTTAATAGTATACTTGCAGTTGCAAGGTACACATTGTGGTTCTTCTTCATTTTTAAAATATACCCGTGTGTCACTCTAGTATGACCAATTCGGCATCTAGAAATAACACACTGATCTTTTCTGCACATTAAATTATTAAAGGTTTACCTAAATTAGGTTTAATTTCATGTAATTTGTTACCATCTCTCTTACTCCATTCATTTTTCAAAATATTAAAAACATATTCTCTAATATTAGATTTAAAATCGGTATATGGTACATTACAGTTATATAAGGTGTCACCCAGGGCATTCTTTGCCTCAAGGTCTACAGCTGTGTTTCCATGAATTCCAACATGACTCGGCACCCATAGAAATATTATTTCTTTAAGAAGAATTTTTAAATTCCTCATTACATATAAAATTTTGAGAATTGTTGGGTTTTTAATTTTAATATTTTGTATAGCTTGTAAGCATGAAAGAGAATCAGAACATATAATAAATTTGGATTTATCTGAAGAAGCAATAAATTTCAAAGCCAAAATTATTGGTTCTGCTTCAGCAGTAAAGATGGATGCAGCAGATTGCAAACGGAGAGTTGCAGCTCTGTCCCTGAAGACAGCAGCAGATGCAACTCTGTCACCATCTTTGATCCATCAGTATAAACAGTTGAAAAATCTGAATAATTGGCTTTAATTTCAGCATAGTGTTGCTGAATTAAAGAGGATTTGTTTCATTTTATTGTGTTTACGGAGATCAAATATCATTTTGGTTTGGGAAGTTCCATGGAGGACATTTGCAAGCTTCAACTTGAGCAACAGATTTTAAATCAAAAGTAGCTAAATGTGGTTTTAAACGTATACCTAACGGAGGAATTTTATTTTCATGTTTTGCAAAATCTCTTCATAAATTGGATTAAAAACACAGCTGTAGGCAAGATTATCCGAATAGGCTTTTAGTTTGACAGCATATTGAAGTCCAAGCTTCAAACGTCTGCTAAAAGTGAATGCTCATCAGCCTCTACATACAGACTCTCAACTGGTGAGGTTTTAAAGGCGCCAAGACAGAGACGCAAACCCTGGTGATGCACAGCATCGAGAATCTGTATGTAGGACTTCCGTACAGAGCAATACACTATAGAGCCATAATCTAGTTTGGATCTAACTAGAGATCTATATAAATTAAGTAAAATGTTGCGATCAGCACCCCAGTCGGTGCTGCCGACAACTTTAAAATATCTAATGCTTTTAAACATCTTGATTTTAACATTTTGATATGGGGAGAAAGGTTAATGTTTTATCAAAACTAACCCTAGAAATTTGGTTTCATCAACCATTTTAATTGGGTTTCCATATAAAGTGAGTTCTGGATCAAGATGCAATTTCCTTTTGTTACAGAAATGCATCCCAACCGTTTTAGATGAGGAAAATTTAAAACCATTTTCTGAGGCCCATTTTTCGATTCTTCCGAGACACAGTTGCAATTGGCGTTCTATGTTATTCATATTTTGCCTCTATAACATATTAAAAATCATCAACGTACAATGAGCCTTCAATATTACTTTTAAAACCTCAACAAGGCTGTTAATTTTAAGACTAAATAATGTCACAGATAAAATACTGCCCTGAGGGACACCCATCTCTTGATCATACAGATCAGACATGGTTGAATTAACTCTAACATTAAATTGTCTGTAAGAGAAAATTAGAAATAAAATTTGGCATATTGCCTTTCAACCCCATATCAAAAGATCTTTAAAATACCATACTTCCACGTAGTGTCATAGGCTTTTCAAGATCGAAAAGACCGACACCACATGTTCATTTTCGCAAAACCATTACGGACAAATGATTCGAATCGGACAAGATGATCAAGAGTACTGCGGCCCTGTCGGAATCCACACTGGATATTGGCTAATAGCCCATTGGATTCCAAGAACCAAACAAGGCGATCATTGACCATCCGTTCGAGTGTTTTACAGACACAACTGGTAAGAGCAATTGGTCGATAATTAATAGGATCCGTGTGATCTTTACTTGGTTTTGGAATAGGCACGACGGTTGCAAGCTTCCAGATTGATGGTAAATCACCAGATTCCCAGATGTTATTCATAAGCTGCAAGAGAACTTCCAGAGAGGAATCTGGCAAGTGTTTTAACAGTTGATAATGGATGTTATCAGGCCCACAAGCTGTGTCATGGGCTTTAGAAAGAGATGTTTTAAGTTCTTCCAAAGAGAAAGGTTTATTATAATTTTCACCATTTTTTTATTTAAAGTTAAGCTTAATTTTTTCTTTTTTTCTTTAACCTTTTTAAAATCTTCTTTGTAGTTGTTAGAAGAAGAAGATTTCGCAAACGTTTCACCAAGCTTGTTGGCAATATCTTTTTCAGATGTTAATAAAGAATTGCCGTCTTTCAAATGTTTAACAGTGGCTTTAGAATTTTTACCTTTTATTTTTTGTATCATATTCCAAACTTTTGTCATCGGAGTGCGAGATGTTATCCCCGAGACAAATTTTTTCCAAGATGTTCGTCGGGCTTGCCTGCAAGTCCGCCGTGCCTTAGCGCGAAAAATACGAAAATTATTTAAATTGTCTTGTGTAGGATTTTGATTAAACCGTCTTTCAGATTTTACGGTCATCAATGTCACAAGCGTCGTCATACCATGGTTTGCTAGGGTGTTTTGGATTTGCCGAGGTCTTTGGAATTGTGCGGTCAGCAATAGACGTTAAAACAGTATTAAAGGTTAAATTGGATCTTGTACAGCCTCAAACATCTTTGATTGAAGTTCCGTTCGACAAAGAGATTCAAACAAGGACCAATCAGCCTTGTCTAATTTCCAACGAGGAACTCTCTGTTGAGCCGAAGTAAAAAGATGCTCAAGAATAATTGGAAAGTGATCACTTCCACAGAGATCATCATGGACACGCCATGAATAATCAAGAAGAGACGGATCACAAGCAGTTATATCAATAGCAGAATAAGAACCGTTTCCAGGGTGAAGATAAGTATTAGATCCATCATTAAAAATACATAAACCCTCTTGAGAGACAAAGTCTTCAATGATTTTACCTTTGGCATTGTAAGACTTGCTTCCCACAAGGGATTGTGGGCATTGAAGTCTCCATAAGTATAAAAGGTGTAGGTAGTTGATCAGTTAAGTTTTTAGTTTAGCTTTATCTATATTTGAATTAGGTGGAATATATGTAGAACATAATGTAATTGTTTTATCTAATGATAGACGAATAGCAACTGCCTGCAGATCTGTAGTGAGTAGGACTGTACTATGAATGACGTTGTCCTTCACTAAAATGGTTGATCCACCTGCAGCTCGTTCGTCTTCCTTAGAAAATGTGCTGTAGATGTTGTATCCTTTTAAAGTTACTTTGTCACTTTCTTTCAAATGAGTTTCTTGAAGACAAAATGCAACAGGTAAGAAAGACTGAACTAAAAGCGTTAACTCGAGAAGGTTTATTTTAAGACCTCGGCAATTCCATTGAATGATATTGGTCATGATTGGTTAATTGGAGGACGAATGTGATCGAGTTTACGACCATTTTTACTCCGATCAACCTGAGATTGTGATCTTTCAGGTGGCAAATCACTTTCGCAATCCATCGCTGAATCATCACTAAGCGTGGAATATCTATTTTGTGAGGAGAGTCCTCGCTCTCCATGACCAGACCCAGCTGATGTGCCTCTGAGGAGACTTCGTAGGGAAGTTTTTCTTTGCGTGTTCCTTTCTTCATCTCGTTCCAATGAACGAAGAGGAGAGGAGCTTTGAAGGTTTTTACTTGCATCAGCTGAGGAACCAGAAGATTGATCATTTGAAGCAGAAGGACGATTTTTGGAACAGATGATTTACCTACGTTTTTGGGAAGACTCCAGTCCCAGATAGATCCTTTGCCCCAATCGCCTGATTTTTTTTTATCATTTTTATTTGATTTGTTATTTTCATTTTTTTTTGTGATACCATTGAGCTCTGCATTGAAGATTGAGTTGACTGTGAACTGGAGTTATTAGGATGTGGTTTTCTTGCTATTATTATTCTGTCAGATGGTTGAGTTTCAACTGGCAACATCGTAAACGTTTCAGCATTAATGGGCCAGTTCATTCGAGTCTGTGTAGACTCGTGACTGAATGAACAGCTAACTTTGCTGGCATACGATGGCTTTTTCGAAGTCGTAGATTGGAAATCACTCGAAACAGAAGCTATCTGTTTAGCTTCTGTGTAACTGATGTGTCTTTCTGTTTTAATTTTAATTATATTTTTTTCTTTTATGTAAACTGGACAGTCCCGAGAAGATGACAAATGGGATCCGTCACAATTTGAGCATTTTAAAGAATCAGGTTGACAAGTTGTTCCCTCGTGTCCTTCTCCAGAACACTTGAAGCATTTCTGCTTACCATGACATTGTTTGGTCCCATGACCAAACTTTTGACATTTAAAACATCTAATTGGGTTAGGGATGTAAATGTCAACCTTGATGCCAAAGCATCCCAATTTCAAAGACGAAGGAGGAGTTGGAATTTTGAAAGTTAAAAGATAAGTATTTATTTTAATTATTTGGTCATTCTTTTAATTTGAAATCTTACTACATCAGTTACACCTTGATTTGAAAGTTCTTAACAAATTTCTTCAGAAGTCAGATCAGACAGATATTGACTTCTGTCTCGAATGATTCCTTTGCTACTGTTTAAGCTAGCATGTGCTGAAGCCGAAACAGCAAAGCCATTTATTGTTTTCTTTTCAGCAAATTTGCTGATTGACTTTTGTTGTTACATTCAACCAGCAAATTTCCTGATCTCATTTTAGAAACATTTTTAACAGTTCCAGCAATGCCCTGGATACTTTTTTGAATCACAAAAGGAGAAATTTTAGCTATAGGTTTGTCAACAGTACCTGTTAAGACAATAAATCGGGTCCAACTGTCATCTTCCTGACAGGGCTCAGTGTCATCACATTTTCTTTTTTTATTTATTAAAGCTGATTTTAGGTTTTGGTTTTGTAGTGCCATAATAAGGGGAGGAAAAGTTCAACATTCTTGTCATCCACCCACCTCGGAGTGCCTACAAGGGCGATGCTGTGTTTCCGCGGCTATCCGGGGTCAAGAGCTGCTAATGTAAAATTAGCACCTAAGATCCACTGCGAAAGCACCAAATGCTCAAGAATGCTATACTCAAGCAGAGCGTATCCATAAAGCAAATAGAAAGCGTACTACTTGATTGACCCATGAGCCACCGCCTTCTTCAGTTATCCTCGTTTAAAAAAGCTAATATTTAATATTGAATACAACATGGTTATAAGGAAAGCTAAATTTAAGGATAGACTAAAGGGCTCGACATGACCAGCCGATTGATCAGACCGGGCCAATCTGACCTCCCGTTTAGATGATATCGGAGCCAAAGCAGAGTATTGAGTCTGAAGCTTCTCCCATCCACAAGGAGTCTGGCAACAGTCTCTCATCCACCAGGATCTCGTCAACCACCGACACGGGTAGCAACCCACGGCCAACAGGTTGGAATGCCTATTTTTATTTTAAACATCGGGCAACTCATACGATGTTCGGATCACTTTAGTCTGGCCTCTACCCTTCGATCTGTCCAGCATGGGTGACCCTACCAGGAGACGAAGCTCCAGCTGGCATAGCTCTCAGGGTCACTGAGGCTCGCAAGCCCCCCGACCACGGCAAGGATAGCGATCCACCGGGGGGTATTCAATTAGACCATACTGCTGTACTGTTGAAGTAACAAAACTGCAAACAAATTGTGACTCGCCTGTAAATACAAATACATGTATTAATAATGTCAATGCATTTAAGAGAAGTTAAGTTAACAATGGTTAATACTATAGAGAACTTCAAAAATAATTTAATTGAAAAAGGTCTTGCATTTTGCAGGATACAGATTTATTGAGATTACACCTAACATTCAAAGATACATTCAATAGATTATTAAATCATTACAAAATTTCAAAAATAATGTTTTTTTAAATTTAGGCTGTGGTTTTAAAATACCTTTAAATAGGTCTATTGATTTTTTTTACACCTTTTTACAGCCTTTTATAGCAGACTATACTATATTATAATACAGTATTGTGTTTTGCTCATTGTTGAAGACCATATTAAGTGACTTTCATTTGAATAACTCTACTTTATTTTATTTGTACAAGCTACTTGTAGTCTCATTGGCAATCATACCACATCTCCTTATTTTATAATTGCTACCTAGATGAAACACTATGAGGTTTTTTTCCTTTATAAATAGAACAGGTATTTATTAATTTATTAACTTATCAACTAGTTTGTACTTATATGAGCAACATGACAGATGCACATGTGGAGCAGGATCTGCTTACCCTTCTGGAGCATCTAAGTTCACATCCAGATTTTAGTGGGGTTTTTGTTGCTCAGTCTTCAGTTTTTTTGTGTTGTGTTTTATGTACTGTTGTTTGTCTGTTTGTCTTTTTCTTTTTTAGCCATGGCTTTGTCAGTTTATTTTCAACTTATGAGTTTGAATTTCCCTTGTGTATCTTTTGCCTCTCTTTTACTCTTGTTCTCTTGAATATTTAATAATATTTGTATTTTAAACTAAGGACAAATTAGATATTGCATACAAATAGAATAGGCATGAACTATATTCTACTTTCAATAACAATGAAATTAGGACATAAACCTTTATTTGGTAATAAATTTAAATATTTCACACTATAATGATCATGTGTACTACGTATACAACATGCACAACTTGGGGGTAAATTTACCTTTAACTAATAATCTTAAACCTGATATGGAACAGAGCAACTTACATATGAACAGACTTACAAACAAACATACATACAGACCAGAAAACATAACCCCTTTCATAGACACAGTGTAAAAACCTATATATTGTTTAAGAATGTATGTGAACCTCTAAATGTTTTTTGGCTAATTGAGTTATTGGGTTGTTGTCCTACTTGACCTGGCATTTTCTATTATTCACAATATAGGCCAAGAAGTTATAATAATCATGATGTCTTTTAGTCTCAGCATGTGCTTCATATAGTATTATAAACATGTGCATGCAAAAATGGTAAACCCTGGTTGTTATTTTTCAGTCCTTTTAGTTTTATTTCATCATGTTCATAGACATGATAGAAAAAATATTGCATGAAATAAAAAGGGTGGGCATGGTGTCAGCTTAGTTGGTAATTTGTTAACAAACTTTTAATGACATAATATTATAAGAAAAAGTTTGGGTCAGGATTCTTCTGAAAAATCTCATTATAATAAATTTACAAAATATATTCATTTGAGATTACAAAATCAACAAAAAAAATAAATAGATTGCTAATAACCACAATCTGACATATTATCTAAAACTTGCACTGAAGGAACAGTTTGTCCCATCATCAATGACATCATGATTATATTCAAAGACAAAGTCAAAGTCATTAGTTTAGAACTATCTTTTGAGAAACTTTTTTTATTACAGTACATGTAGTATAATAGTTATAGTAATAGACTAATAGTACACAGAGTTAAAATGTAAATATGAATTTTATAGAAACTTACATGCACTGTTTGCTGTCATGTTTTATAATGAATCCTCCTCCTGTTCCACATTATTATTGCTTCAAAGGGATCCGTCTGCTTGTCTGCTTGTTGACAATGACAATCTTGCTAACTTCCTGTGCATTTAGTTTATATCTCTAGGCGAAGAGTTCAATCGGGGGAGATAATCATCTTCAATACATGCACTGTTACTACTATGTTCTGAATCAAATTATGTCTTTTCTACTTGCTGGCTACCAATTGTTATTTTTGAACTTATTAGTCCAAATCATCTATTTTGGAGTACATATTAAATATTTTCACAACTGTATTGCGTTTTGAGTTTTATCATTTCACAGAAGTCAAGAAAAATCTGATTTCGAATCAAAAGGACCATTTTATTTAACAAACAACAAATTAACATATATTTTTGGCTATTAATCACTATGAACACTTAAAATGTCACATTCAATCAGTCTGCGCAATATGTATTTCATTTGTTATCTATATCAAAATTAAACACAATACTGTAACATTTCACATTTCTGAGCAATATTGTTTATCCGTTACCATGGAAACAGTGAATATACAACTTCAGTAACATGTATATGAATTACCAATCATGTATGCTACCATATATCAAAACATTAAAAGAAAAGATTTTTTTTCACTTTCCGGTCATAATAAGGACAATACTTGATAGTTACTGACAATGCCTCTTAACATCAAGTATGTAAGAATTGTAATAAATATATTTAGAATAAATATAATGTTCCATTTTTCAAAGGCTCAAATCTGCATTTTCTTTGACTAATATTATACTTTTGAGAAGCAATCATAATCCAAAAACATGCGACTTTGAGTTTACAGCCATGTAGTCAAAAAAAAAAAGCCTTTCGAAGTCGATATATAATCTTCAACCCTAAACAAGTGTATTATGAGTTATCCATTATTTGAAAACCTTTTCCATGAACGTTACCATCAAGATGTATTTCGCTAACTTTATTTGTTGGTTTTTTTTTTTTTTACGTTTACACTTCACCATTTGTAATCTATTAGTACAAATATTTGATAATTGCATAAATTTTTGATATGATTCATACAAAGATAGTGGAGAAATGGCACCATTGACTTATTGTATTTGTGTTTGGTTATAATTTTGTGTAGGTTTATTTTAGTTAAGTAAAGGTAATCTACTAAAAATTTGCCTTTTTATTCTGATGTGTCAAATTTCCAACACATTTAAACGATTTCGTTGATGCACGTTTTAGTCAGTTTAGAAGACATTTCTTTTACCAGTACATATTTGTTTCTATATATAACCGAACAGTTGAGAACAACATGATATACATATACCTTTTGAAAATTATATTGAATATTAACATGTACATGCGTGGATTTGTCTTTACTTTAGAGACAACTGTATAGTAAATTAATAAATAATGTTAATAACTACCCTAAAATTTAAATTGAATTGAAATAAATGTATAGTTCAATTTTAAATGATAATATGTTTTTTTGTACTTGATATCCACTTTCTCAATTTGTTTGTGTTATTTTGATTTTGATGTCTGTTTTAGAGATAATGTGTTTTTTTTTAATTCCTTCCTGCATTTTTGTTGAAAAAATTATGCATTTACATATCTGTGTTTGAGACTGACAAACACAATAGATTGATTGATTGTTGGTTGCTTAACGTCCAGTGGCAAATATTTCATGCATATTCAGGACGAGAACAAATTAACAATAAATACAATAGGTAGGTTCTGTAATAGAGGCGTCTGGGATTGAGGTCAGAGAAATTTAGACTGCCACGGGAAATGAGGGTATATTGGATAGGACAGAAATTTAGCCTTGCCACAGGTCACCTACGGACCCCTCAAAGAGTTGTTGCAAGGGTTCTTAACGTGCAAACAGCGTGGCACTCTCTTTACACGAGGCATCGGATTTAACGTCCCCATTCTGACCGGACGTGGCTGCAAATTTGTACATCCCGCACAGCCAAACGGACGCCCCACTTTGACGAGGGTTTTACCGCCGGTCGGAGGAAGACCAATGGTGACCATACTTCTATTCCCCAGTCACCCTTGGGGGACAAACACAATAGAATACATAATATATATGACAATATTTTGTATTGTAAATAGATTTCAATATACGCAGATACTCTGTATATGTTCCTATAAAAACCAGATTTGCCTTTTTGTTGATTTGAATTTTCAATCTAACTAAAATATGTGTAAAGCATTCGTATAATTATCATGAATTAAAGTACATCAAATGATGGTGATCATCCTGGATTGATTTTTAATATCCCTCGGAAAATAAATGTATATTTAAGACCAGAAGCTGACAATATCATATGAATATATACCCTGCATTGTACTTGATAGACACGTTGAGCCGGTTTTCAACGTGTTGGATCACAATCACAATCACAAAACAGTCCATATGAAGACATGTCATCTTAAACATTACTGAGACTCCGTGCCAACCAGTATTTGCTTTTACTCCTTGATATGCTGCGTACTAAGCAGATATCAATTTTAAAGTATTTTGGCTGGACTCTGCACCAATCGATATATACAAATTTGGGTAAATGACAAAAAGCGGCATTTATGATCTCCAAAAGGAGCAAGACAGGATGGATCAGCTCAATGTCATCGTACGCACTTCAACGATGAGCAAATCCCAAAACATTTTGGTATCTGTTCAATGTCCCAGCATTGCAAAATGTGAAGCAATTAAAATGAGGAACCTAAGCAATTAGATTCATGTTCACATACATAAAGACAAAAACTATTGCAAGAAGATTGATTGATTGGTGTTTGCTTTACGCCGCCTTAGCGCAAAAGGCTATATCGCGGCGAGAGCTAATTCGAACATTTAACATCAATTCTCTGTAATAATAGACCAAATATGAAAAATTTTGGCCAGATTATTTTTTTTCGATTACTTTTTTTTAAGTTTAAATGGTCCAAATTAACAATCAAACTTAAAAAAAATCAATAAAAAAAATCAGTATAGTATGGTTGCCATGGAAACAACGTGACATCATATGTTTATTTTAGTATAGCAAGGTGAAATGGCTAATATTGTATTTTATGGTAAAAATGAGATAAAGCATAACATTTTTTGTTATTTTCATGGGTATAAGAGAAGATTTCAATCATTTAAACTGCTAACTGACAAATTTTTCGAATAAAAATAGTTTTTTGGTACATAAGGTAGTCCATTTAACACAAAAATCGGCATGATTTTTGTCATTTTTTACATCTGGTTTTACCGAAAACGCAGAAATCCTCACATAAAAGACTATAAAATATAAAATAATGGATGTTTTGTCAACAAATTGCTGCAAAAAATTGTTTGGGTAAATGTTGCAGAAAGTTGTCAATAGAGGAATACTAGTCATTGTAATTTACCCTGAAATTCCCTTTTATTTAGGTTCTGTTTGTAAATAAATATTTTATATGAATATTTTCATGATAAAACAGTCCTTTCGTATGAAAAAAACTATTTTAGATGTATTGAGGGTAATTATATCATATTACATATTCCAGAAATTAAAAATTTTATGCTCAAACTAATCTGGATGTAATTTTGAAAAATGAGTTATTTCCCCTTTTTGAAAATCTTCGTTCAGGAGATAGAAAAAAAACAGTAGCAGCAATAACATTTCAGCAGACAACTTGATCATACTATTTCTGGATCACTATTTCTTGTTTGACAACTTTACAACAATTATCATTGAAATATTCCACAGAATGTGACATACTGAATTATGAATGTTGCCTGTCCATTTTTAAAACCATTTCCTGACATAATTTGTGACATTTATTACACTGAAATATCATATTGAAAACTTTCAACTATGGAACACAAGGTACACGTTTGACAGAAATTGACTTAATAAATTGTGCAACCGTCATCTGAAACATATTGAAAGCCTAATAGAGCTCAGAAAGAAAGAAAAAAAAAAAACACTTGTGAAGTTCCAGATGTGATCAATGTACATAACTTTTGAGAAACTGTCAAGGAGCAAGAGAACAGCCATAAGGCATAACAGCAGACCGGAAACTTAACATCCACCAGGTTCTTCTTGTCCACAAACATGCTGGATATGTTTTGCCAGTTGGAACACGTAAGAATTATCATGATTATTTGTTTATATATATATTATTTTCTTCTTCCCCAAATACGATATTCTGTAAATTCCCTATAGAACTAGGGGTTTCCCCTTCCTGTCGTGAGGGTACAAGTACAGTACTGAGCGATCCGAAGGGATACATTACACAAGGGTCACAGTTGGGTACGCTCTGCCTCTACTTTCGAGTGCACCCCTCTCTTTAAAACTGTGGAAAAAGCAAGGCAAGTAGTCGTAGATTTAGGACCTGACAATTTTAGCAGGGATTGACACCAAGTAGAAGGTAAAGGTACATTAACACCAAGCTTAGCTTGCAATGTATAAACCCTTGTGGTAACTGTAGGAACCATCGAGATTGGACATGTAACACTTTTAATACTTGAACATGTTGTAGAGCGGTTGGGGAGGCACATTTACACCCAAGCTTACCTTGTAATGTATAAACCCTTGGGGTTACTGTAGGGCTCAGTGAGACAGAACAGGTACTACATGTAGTAACACTTTACAAAAATTTCCAAATATATTTCCTCAAATTCAAACTTTGTGAATAACATGGTTAACAGTTATATCAAATTAATTAAAATTAATCAAATTCAGTTATAAAAGAATCATTACATGGTCGATAAAAAGAATATTACCGTATTATAATTGTTTACATATTTTCATGTTGATTAATTTACACTCGCTGATTATCTCCCATTATTTCAACTAAATATAGATATTTATATATCTACAATTATGGAATGCCAAAGTGCCAACACTGTTCTATTTTAAATTACTTGGTCTGTCTCATTGGGGTCTACGGT
Organism: Mytilus coruscus; assembly: GCA_017311375.1. Classification (NCBI taxonomy): domain Eukaryota; kingdom Metazoa; phylum Mollusca; class Bivalvia; order Mytilida; family Mytilidae; genus Mytilus; species Mytilus coruscus. The sequence continues at coordinate 89,524,893 of CM029597.1, read as the reverse complement.
TACTCAAAGGGTTTATTTTAACAATTGTTTGATAATCAAATCATGTGAATTTGTAATTATATGATGTCAGTTTGCTTTTGATGATGTGCACAGGACATTTATTTATATAATGTACTCTAATATTAATCTTAATGCCAAACAAAAGTAAAATCATAACTGAAGTGTACAGAAATTTTGGTTCCGATGAAAAGCAAATTATTTGTTGCCAATTTTAACCCAATAACTACATATGTAGGTTCCTTGATCTTGTTTTCTGTATTTTACTGTTATTTAAAAGATATCAATCAAAGTCAATGTACATTTGCAACACATTCATTTGACCATTTATTTTTCAGCTATTTCTAGTAATTGTTGACAAAAACTTTTGACTCAACAGCACATTGAACATGAAAAAGATTTTACAGATGAAAGACGGTTAGAAAATGTATGTTAAAGAAAAATATTTATTCATGCTTTAATATGAATTATAGTCTTTTAATTTCACCATTTAAAATTTATATATAATGTAACAATAACAATAATTGATTCTGATTCAGCAATTTTTCATAACTCATATATATCCTAGACTAGTGAGCTTGAAATTAAAGACACTAAACATATGCTAAACAACTGACACCGATTATTCCTGCTTTATACTTAGTCATTTACTTTCAAATCAAGACTGCTGGTAGATCACAATGAAAAATTTATTACAGATGTGATGATTTTAATTTTCAAACTTCCCATTTATGTTAAGTAATACTTTAGCATCACCATTGATCATCAATATATGGAATTTATGTATCCAAATTTATACGCTACTCCACAGATAATTCTTTTTATCTGTATTTTGTTGAGATTGATTGTTGGGTGCTTAATGTCCAGTTGCAAATATTCCATGCATGTTCAGAACGATTATTGAGAGAGGAATACCAATTTTGTAACAATGAAAAAAAAAGTTAAGCATATGAGGAAAAAAAACAATAAACTTAACAACAAATTGATATTCTAGCTCCTTCACTTGTTTAAAAAGCAGTTGAACATCGTGAACATGGTCATGACATGCTATTTTGTGTTTTAATGAGGAGGTAAACGAGAACAGAAACAGATATACAATGTATCAGTGAGATTTTACCGTGCAGCCATAACCAGATGCATATTTTTTTTTTTTTTTTTTGGAGGGGGGACAGGCGCTTTTATGGGACTTTGCTTAAGTTTTGAGTTCATGTCCATTTTTAGCTCACTTGTGAGCTTTTCTCATCACTTGGCATCTGTCGTCCATTGTCCTCTACATAAACTTTTATAAAAAATCTTCTCCTTTGAAACTACTTGGCCAAATTTAACCAAACTTGGCCACTATCATCATTAAGGTATCTAGTTTAAAAAAAAATGTGTCCTATGACCTTGCCTGCTAACCAACATTGTCGCCATAGCTAAAAATAGAACATAGGGGGTAAATGCAGTTTTTTGGCTTACATCTCTGAAACTAAAGCATTTAGAGTAAATTTTACTTTGGATAAAGATGTATCTACCTTGAAATTTTAAGACAAATAAGACAAATTAAATACGACAACCCATTGTTGGGTTGCTGTCGCTGAATTTGGTAATTTTAAGGAAGTTTTGCAGTTTTTGGTTATTACCTTGAATGTTATTATAGATAGAGATACACTGTAAGCAGCAATAATTTTAAGCAATTGTAAGATCTACAAATAAGTAAATATTTTTCAATTCATCACAAAATTCAAAATAAACTGAGAATTTCGAAGTGACACAGATGTGCCTGCTTGAATATAACATTGTAAAGGGGCATAACTCATGAATGGTAAATGAAACAACACCCAAATTAGAAATTGATCTGTGTTTTGTGTTAATAATCGTTGTGTAGGAGTTTCATAACATTTGGTTGATGCAAACTATAAAAGGTAAAAAACTGAAACAAATATTGGGATGTACAGACGTAAGAAGGGACAGAAAAGTCAGGGGCATAAACAGATAAATGTTGCCAAGTGCATCAAAATCAAAAATCATTTGTAACAAAAAACTTTACTTACATAATTGTTATTACATAGAATACATGTAGAAAAGTCAAAATGTGAATTTAAATTATTTTGGTAAATGTTCCAGGGGCGTTTCTAGGATATTTGAAAGAGGGGGCATAGAATAAAAACTTTTAGCGGAGCGGAGCAAGGCGAAAAAATTTTTGGACCTTTTTTGGGCTAAACAAACATAAAATAATTGTGAAATGCACTAATGTAACGGTATAATACAATATTAGAAGATTACGATAGTTTTTTTTTTTTACGCCCATTACGTCCTCACCTGGACCCGCCCCTGTACAGTTCTACATGTATCTGAATTTATTATTTTTGCAATAATATAACAGTGCAATATTTTTTAAATTTACAGTATAAAAATTACTTCGCCATTTGAGTCCAGGATTTTGTAAAATACAGTCAAACCTCCGGGTGCGGGAGTTTCTCGCTACATTGAAGACCCATTAGTGGCCTTCGGCTGTTGTCTGCTCTATGGTCGGGTTGTTGTCGCTTTGACACATTCCCCATTTCCATTCTCAATTTTATTTAAGAGACCACTAAAGGGAGAGCAAAAATGTTGGCTCTAAAGACAGGTGGTCTTTTAATATTACAGGTTCAATCTATATGAAATGTACTACAGAGGGATCTAAAATAAATGGTCTTATAATACAGGTTTTTGCTTAATACAGGTGGTTTCTTAAGCAGGTTTGACTGTAATACAGAAAAGTAGTTAAGAGACTTTCCTTGCTGCTCATTGTCACCTTCCTTTTTTCCAGAATATTAATAAGATCATCTTTCCTTGATATTTTTTAGGATTGACTATTCCAATGAGCAAAGTGACAAATCTATGCCAAACTTTCACCATGAACCTAAAGATTGCAACAAGATCAGAGAATATAGCATTCAGAGATATGAAATTACAACCGATAAAGCATCAAGAAATTTTTCAACAGGAATGCATTGAACTGGATATTTCTGGAGATGACATTGCTGTCATCAGTAATTCAGAAAACAGTTGTGGAATTTCTATTGCCCAGTTTCTGGATGTACCATAAGCTTTCTAAAGCATAAATCTTTAAAAGACCACATCATCATTGGGAACTGTCACTTCCAATCAAAATGTAAATCTACCAGTGACACATACAAAAACTTATATGCACTGAAGGTAAACCAGACTGTTGGTACTTGTTTCAACTTGAGTTTGAATGCTGAGGAAACAACAAACACAAATAAACTGATGAAAGAGTTGGCTCTGAAATCCATAAAGGCTCATGTCACCTTTTCCATAGACCAAATGAAATGGCGTGCAGAATTTTTCGTACCACAACATATTGCTAGTTACTTCTTTCGTTATTCAATGACAGATAAACTCCAAATATAATGATGGAATAGCTTTTAAATCAGAAAATGAAACATCAATTATCACACAAGAAGTAATGGCTAACATTAATGCAGACACATGAACCTGTGGTGACTGATCTCAATATTTTGTTGAATACATTGTCTGTTATTTCTATATATAATTTTAAAATTGCAACATGTGCAAAGGCTGTATTTGATATTTAAAAGTTTGCCCTATCAATATATCCCAAACAGGTACTATAACCATTCTTTTGAACAATGAGGTGGACTTTTTTCTTTCTGTGAAGGATCTCAGCAACAATGAGCAAATTGCAAAATGAAGAACAGCAATAAAAGTCTTTCCTTGCATATAATCATGTCTTTTTGATTTTGTGTTAGAGTCTATCTTTTATCTTTCATTGGCTAACATATGTCCAGGGCTTGAAAATTCCCGAGTCCCATTACCAGGGGAAAATAAATATCTAAGCAAGGAAAGTGAAATACTATAAGAAATTTCCATTGGGTAGGCATCTTGTGTAAAGTTTTGTTCTAACATTCAACAATGGGCAATCTTATTTTTCTAAAGTAAATGGTTAGGATATTCAAGCCTTAATGTCATTCAATTTTCAAGAGTTATACTCCTGTTAACCAATTTTTTTCACATTTCATATGCATTGTATCAATTTTCAAAGAGTTGGATTGTGATTGGAATTTTCTATAGTAGTATTTTGCTCTTTGAAAGATTGGCTGACAATAATTTGCTCAAGAAGAAAGAAATTTTCCGTCTGCCTTTGCGTTTAGTCTGACATATTAGTCATTTTAATAAAAGTATTTTGCATATATATAGACCAATGTATTAATTTTGGCCTAAGCACTGCATTGTCGTCTCATTTTTCTTATTCTTGTTATTTAAAAGATAAACACATATTTTAATAATCTGAGAATATCTGATTTAAAATAAGAAATTTTTGTTTATTAAATATATTGTTTAAAAATATCTTTACAACTGTATCATGTGTATGATACATATATTGATGTGAAACTAAATGGGTATTGACTCAAACCTTCAAAACAAATTGATTTATAGTCCAAACAATTTTAAGTTAACACATTTATTAAAAATAACTTGAATACATGCAAAACTAATCATGTTGGGCCAAAGACGATAAGTATCTATACTTTATTGAAGGCAATTAGCAATTGTCTATGTATATAGCAACAAAAAAAAACACTTAAAGAAATTACCAAAACCTTTTTTTCTTTTAAAAAAAATGTGAAGTATGAATATGAAAGAACAGCAGTAGCACTGCCACTGATACTTATTAAAATAAGCATCTGCCTAAAGTACACTTCATCCCAAAATTAAGGTTTTTCAACAAAAATGTAATATTTTGACCTCTAACCTTTACTTTAAATTGAATTGAAGAAAAAAAATACCAAGTTATATGTTCAACTTTGATTCAAAAGAGTTGTTCCTTAATTACTCAAAGTATACCCTGTAAAATAATTTAATTCTCAAAATCCCCAATTTTTAACATAAAACCCAAATTTTCCATAAATATAATGAACCTTATAATGAACCCATTTGGTTTATCTCTGTATTTAAAGAACATCATTAGAAGTATCCATTCCAAAATTCTTTGATTTTAGTGCCTGCCCTATTACTAATTTTTTGTGCAAAAAGAAAAAAAAAAAAAACAATGTGACTCCCCCCCCCTTATTTTTTTTAAAGTTTTGCAATAAGGTTTTTTTATTGTCAACCATATGTCAGTCATTTGAACAAACATATTCAACAAACACCAACATCAATATAACATATTAGTTGGTTGATATGGTGGAAATTGTCTGGTATGATAGCAAAGATATGTAAAATTGGCCTACATGAACAGTTTACACCCCTAATATGACCCAATTTGAATTATCCGCCAGTAATTTAAAATATGTTTACCCGGAGATATTTTTTCATTAATGATTAGCTGAATACCTAATCTTTAAGTGTAGTGAGTCATGTTTTGGCTATATTTCTGCAAAAAAAATATTTTAAGGCCCAAATTTGGTCAAATTTGACTCTTTTTGCCAAAGATCCTCAGTACCTAAAATAGCTATTAGCTCTAATATTCTATACTGTATGTCACTGTATATGATTTACTTTAATAAATTTATTTTTATCAAGCATATTCTGTTGTTCATTTAATGATAAGCTATTTAAAGCTATCTGCAATAACAAATGAGCTGTTCATAATTGAAATTTGGTCATTTTGAGGTAAATTTTTCCTTGGTTGCTAAGGAAATTTATTTTCCTTAGCAACCGACAAGAAGGACTGGGATGATTAAGATTTTAAACTGATTTTTATGAATAATGCAACTAACTTTGATGTTAGAAGTAGTTTTTCTATCACATTATTTTTTTTATGTGGCCAGCTGTTGGTTGATGCATACAGAGAATTGATGTTAACAATTTAAAGTACATCTTTAAAATCGGACAAAAGGTCCTTCAATATACTAAAACTCAAGTCTAAAGCAAAATTGTTTATTTACAAATAAAAAAAAAACAACACTAAGATAAGGTGATAAAAATTAAAATCATTTTCAATTCATACAGCATTTTTATATTTTATGATATATTCCAACTTCTTTTAAAAATGAAACAATATTTGTAATTGGAACACTATCAAATAAATCATACATATTATTGACATTGAAATGCTTCTTACGAATATCAGCAAAGTCAATACAATTGATTAAAACATGTTTAATAGTATACTTGCAGTTGCAAGGTATACAATGTGGTTCTTCTTCATTTTCAGAAGATATTCATGTGTTATTCTAGTATGACCAATACGGCATCTAGAAATAACACACTGATCTTTTCTGCACATAAAAGTATTAAAAGGTTTACCTAATTTAGGTTTAATTTCATATAATTTATTATCAACCTTTTACTCCATTCATTTTCCAATATATTAAAACATATTCTCTAATATTAGATCTAAAATCGGTATAAGGTATATCACAGTTAGATAAGGGATCATCCAGGGCATTTTTGCTTCTTCGTCTACAACCGTGTTTCCATGGATTCCAACATGACTCGGAACCCATAGAAAAATTATTTCTTTATGAAAATTTTAAATTCCTCATTACATATAAAATCTTGAGAATTGTCGGGTTTTAATTTTAGTATATTGTATAGCTTGTAAGCATGAAAGTGAATCAGAACATATTATAAATTTAGATTTGTCTGAAGTAGCAATAAATTTTAAAGCTAAAATTATTGCCTTTGCTTCAGCAGTAAATATGGATGCGGCAGATGACAAACGGAGAGTCGCAGCTCTGTCTCCAAAGACAGCAGCAGATGCAACTCGGTTACCATCCTTCGATCCATCTGTATACACAGTTGAAAAATCTGAATAATTTGACTTAATTTCAGCAAAATGTTGTTGAATTATAAGAGGGTTTGTTTCGTTTTTGTTGTATTTACGGAGGTCAAATATCATTTTCGGTTTTGGAAGTTCCCATGGAGGGCATTTGCAAGTTTCAACTTGTGCAACAGATTTTAAATCAAATTTGGTTAAGTGTGGTTTTAAACGGATGCCTAATGGAGGAATTTTATTTTCATGTTTTGCATATATATCTTCATAAATTGGATTAAAAACACAGTTGTATGCAGGATTTTCTGGATATGCTTTAAGCTTGACAGCGTATTGAAGTCCAAGCTTCAAGCGTCTGTTGGAGAGTGAGTGCTCGTCAGCCTCTACATACAGACTCTCTACTGGTGAGGTTTTAAAGGCGCCAAGACATAAACGCAAACCCTGGTGATGCACAGCATCGAGAATCTGTATGTAGGACTTCCTTGCAGAGCCATACACTATTGAACCATAATCTAGTTTAGATCTAACTATAGATCTGTATAAACTAAGTAAAATGTTGCGATCAGCACCCCACTCAGTGCTGCCAACAACCTTTAAAATATCTAATGCTTTTAAGCATCTCGATTTTAACATTTTGATATGGGGTAGAAAGGTTAACTTTTTATCAAAAACTAGCCCAAGAAATTTGGTTTCATCAACCATTTTAATTGGGTTTCCGTACAAAGTGAGTTCTGGATCAAGATGCAGTTTCCTTTTGTTACAAAATGCATCCCAACCGTTTTTGAAGTAGAAAATTTAAAACCATTTTCCGAAGCCCATTTTCAATTCTTCCAAGACATAATTGTAATTGTCTTTCAATGTTATTCATATTTCTGCCTCTGTAACAGATTAAAAATCATCAACATACAATGAACCTTCAATATTACTTTTCAAAACTTCAACAAGGCTATTAATTTTAAGACTAAATAATGTAACAGATAAAATACTCCCTGAGGGACACCCATCTCTTGATCATACAGATCAGACATGGTTGAATTTACTCTAACATTAAATTGTCTGTTAGACAGAAAATTTGAAATAAAATTTGGCATATTGCCTTTCAACCCCATATCAAAAGATCTTTTAAAATACCATACTTCCATGTGGTGTCATATGCCTTTTCAAGATCGAAAAGACTGACACCACGTGTTCATTTTTCGCAAAACCATTACGGATAAATGACTCGAATCGAACTAGATGATCAAGAGTACTGCGGCCTTGTCGGAATCCACACTGGATATTGGCTAAAGCCCATTTGATTCCAGGAACCAAACAAGGCGATCATTGACCATCCGTTCTAATGTTTTACAGACACAACTGGTAAGAGCAATTGGTCGATAGTTAATAGGATCCGTGTGATCTTTACTTGGTTTTGGAATAGGCACGACGGTTGCAAGCTTCCAGATTGATGGTAAGTCACCAGATTCCCAGATGTTATTCATGAGTTGCAAAAGAGCTTCAAGCGAGGAATTTGGCAAGTGTTTCAAAAGTTGGTAGTGAATATTATCAGGTCCACAAGCTGTATCATGGGCCTTGGACAGAGATGTCTTAAGTTCTTCCAGAGAAAAGAGTTTATTATAATTTTCACCATTTTCGATTTAAAATTCAACTTTATTTTTCTTTTTGCTTCTTAACTTTTTTAAAATCTTCCCTGTAGTTGTTAGAAGAAGAAGATTTCGCAAAAGTTTCACCAAGCTTATTGGCAATATCTTTTTCAGATGTTAATAAATCAGTGCCATCTTTCAAATGTTTTACCGTGGCTTTAGAATTTTACCTTTAATCTTTTGTATCATGTTCCATACTTTTGTCATCGGAGTGCGAGATGTTATTCCCGAGATAAATTTTTTCCAAGACGTTCGTCGTGCTTGCCTGCAAGTCCGTCGTGCCTTAGCGCGAAAAATACGGAAATTACTTAAATTTTCCGACGTAGGATGTTGATAGAATCGTCTTTCAGATTGTTTACGGTCATCTATGGCTTGATCACAGGCATCATCAAACCATGGTTTGCTGGGATGTTTTGGATTTGCCGAGGTCTTAGGAATTGTTCTGTCAGCAATTGATGTTAAAACTGTATTAAAAGTTAAAATTGGATCTTCTACAGTCTCAAACATCTTTGATTGAAGTTCCGCTCGACAGAGATTCTCAAACAAGGGCCAGTCCGCCTTGTCCAGTTTCCAACGTGGAACTCTCTGTTGAGCAGAATTGAAAAGATGTTCAAGTATTATTTGGAAGTGATCACTTCCACAAAGATCATCATGGACACGCCATGAATAATCCAGAAGAAGAGACGGGTCGCAAATAGTGATATCAATAGCAGAATAAGACCCATTTCCAGGGTGAAAATAAGTATTAGATCCATCATTGAAAATGCATAACCCTTCTTGAGAGACAAAGTCTTCAATGATCTTACCTTTGTCATTATGAGACTTGCTTCCCACAAGGGATTGTGGGCATTAAAGTCTCCCATAAGTATAAAGGTGAAGGTAACTGATCAGTAAGGTTTTGAGTTTAGCTTTATCTATATTTGAATTAGGTGGAATATATATAGAACATAATGTAATTGTTTTATCTAATGATAAACGAATTGCAACTGCCTGCAGATCTGTGGTGAGTTGGACTGTGCTATGAATGACGTTGTCCTTCACAAAATGGTTGATCCGCCTGCAGCACGTTCGTCTTCCTTAGAAAATGTGCTATAAATGTTGTATCCTTTTAAAGATACATTATCCTTTTCTTTTAAATGAGTTTCTTGAAGACAAAATGCAATAGGTATAAAAGTCTGAACTAGAAGCGTTAACTCAAGAAGATTAATTTTAAGACCTCGGCAATTCCATTGAATGATATCTGTCATGGTTTTGAATAACAGGACGAATGCTATCGAGTTTGCCAGCATTTTACTTCGATCACCCTGAGATTGTGATCTTTCGGGTGGCACAACACTTTCGCAGTCCATTTCTGATTCGTCATCCAGTATGGTAAATCTATTTTGTGAGGAGAGTCCTTGATCTCTGTGTTTAGACGCAGCTGATGTTACTCCGCCTCGACCTCTACCCCGCGACCTCCTTTCAGAAGACTTCTGAGAGGATGCATTTGCTGGCGTTTTATAGACGCCCTTCTGTTCTGGAGAACGAAGAGGAGAAGGAGCTTTTGTCGACTTTGTACGAGAAGCAGAAGAAGAACTAGTAGACGCTTTATTAGACGCAGATGTAGTGTGACTATTTAAGACCAATGAATTATCGGGAAGATCCCAGACCGATCCAGTGCCCCAACTGTCTGATACAACCGCATCTGACTTACTTGATTTCTTTTTCCATTTTAGAAGGTGATGATATTGAGCTCTGTAAGGAAGATTGAGTTGACTGAGTACTGGTTTTAGAAGGGTTTGATTTTCTTGGAATAATTAATTTATCGGAAGTTTCTAATTGAACAGGCAGCATTGTAAAGTTTCAGCATCAATTGGCCATGTCATGCGAGTTTGTGTATTCTCATGACTGAATGAGCGGCCAACTTTGCTGGCGTACGATGGTTTGTTCGAAACTAGAGGATCATTCGAAACAGAAGCTATCTGTTTAGCCTCTGGGTAACTGATGTTTCTTTCTGTTTTAATTTTAATAATATTTTTTCTTTAAGATAAACAGGGCAGACCCTAGATGATGAAAATGGGATTCACCACAGTTTACACATTTAGAGGATTCAGAGCTACAGGTTGTTCCTCGTGTCCTTCGTCAGAACACTTGAAGCATCTCTGCGTACCACGACATTGTTTGGTTCCATGACCAAACTTTTGACAGGTGAAGCATCGTATTGGGTTAGGGATGAATCTGTCAACTCTGATTCCGAAGCAACCTAAAGAAATAGATGAGGAGGAGTTGGAGTTTTAAAGGTCAAAAGATATGTATTTAATTTGGTTATATTTCCATTCTTTTAATTTGAAATCTAACAACATCAGATACACCTTGGTTTGATAATTCATCGCTAATTTCTTCCACGGTAAGATCACCTAGATATTGACTTCTGTCTCGAATGATTCCTTTGCAACTGTTCAAACTATTGTGAGGAGAGGCAGAAACAGAAAAGTCTGTAATTTTGTCATAGTCAGCAAATTTGTTGATTGACTTTTGTTGGAACATTCAACCAACAAATTCCTGATCTCATTTTGAAACTTTTTAACTGTACCAGCAATGCTTTGAATGTGTTTATGAATTACAAAAGGAGATATTTTTGAAACTGGTTTTCATCTGTTCCTTTTATTACAATAAATCGGGGCCAACTATCATCTTCCTGACAGGGCGCAGAGTCATCACATTTTCTTTTTTTGTTGAAGCTGATTGAGAAGTTTGGTTTTGTTTGCCATATGAAAGGAGAAAGATTCACTATCCTTGTCATCCACCCACCTCGGAGTGCCTACAAGGGCGATGCTGTGTTTCCGTGGCGAGCCGGGGTCAAGCGCTAATGCTGAAAGCGAGCTGCAAGTATAATGCACCTCGTCCCCAAAATTAGCACCCAAGATCCACTGCGGAAAGCACCGGATGTTCCAAGAATAGTATACTCAAGCAGAGCGTATCCATCAAGCGAAATAGAAAGCATACCACTTGATTGACCCATGAGCCATCGCCTTCTTCAGTTATCCTAAATATAAATAGCTTGATTTAAATACCTGTGTATAAAGTACATTGTGATATGAAAGCTTATTGTTGAGGATTAACTGAAGGGCTCGACATGACCAGCCGATTGATCGGACCGGGTCCATCCGACCTCCCGTTTAGATGATATCGGAGCCAAAGCAGCTTATTGAACCATAGTCTCGTCCGTCCGGGTATTTTCTGACCGTAAGGAGTCTGGCTACAGCTCTCATCCGCCAGGATCTCGTCAACCACCGACACGGGTAGCAACCCACGGCCTACGGGTTGGAATGCCTATTTTATTTAAAACATCGGGCCATTCGTACGATGTTCGGATCACTTTAGTCTGGCCTCTACCCTTCGACCTGTCCAGCATGGGTGACCCTATCAGGAGACGATGCTCCAGCTGGCATAGCTCTTAGGGTCACTGAGACACGCAAGCCCCCCGACCACGGCAAGGATAGCGATCCACCGGGGGTATTGCAAGAAGAATCAACACCAATCACGATATTATAGGCTTTTCAGTTGTGACAGGCTTTTGAAATATGTGGCGGGGATAAACATGCGTGATGTTGGGAAATGTTTGACTGGCCGGCCAGATTTGACCGAAGGACATAAAAACCCAACTAACAAAAACATTGAAGTGTATTCAAGCTATTGAGAGCTATTGCCTAAGTAGTTAATAAATATGACACGTTGGTGCTTTATTCTTATTGTTCATTTGGTTTGTAATGTCCTCGATGTATATTTGTTTTCTCTTTCTACTACTAAATGGTCAGCATTGTTTACATTTTGCTATAATCCGCAAAGTAGACTATTTTAGGTGTGCAGCAGGGGTCTCTTCTATAACGCCTTGTTTTTGGTGTGAAACAGGGATCTCTTCTATAACGCCTTGTTTTTGGTGTGATACAGGGATCTCTTCTATAACGCCTTGTTTTTGGTATGCAACAGGGATCTCTTCTGAAACGCCCTGTTTTCCTATGCCAGTTATTGTTCCCAGATCTGGGAATACATTAACTTCTGTTAACTTAGCATGTGTAGGCAAGACTGCAGGTGTTTGTGATGGCAAGTTCAGTGCCATGGATGGCACGAACGCTGGTGCTTCATGACTAAGCTCAATCTTAGCAGGATTTGTTTTATCTTTTGAGGTCTTGTCACTTCCTGTACGGCAATTGGTACAGGATGTTTGTTTACAAAATCCTGCACACGTTGGTGCGGGTCTTCCGTTTCTTCAGGAAGATCATCTAACGCTTGGCTGTCGTCATATTCTAGGACACGTGCCTCGACTTCTGCGGCTGCAGCTTCTCTTCGTGCTTCGAGAAGGTTTAATTTGGCTTTCAGCTCGGCTTTTTCCCGGCTTACACGTGCAGCCTCCTGTTTCATTTGTGCTTTCCTGCGTATGGCCTCTTGTTCTGACTCATGTTCCATTTCAGCCTTTTTACGTGTGGCTTCCTGTTCCATTTCAGTTTGTCTGAACAGAGCTTGTTCCTCTAACATTGCCTCCTGTTGAAGGATCAGTGCAAGTTGTTCGACAAAGGCTATTTTAGACTTAGCAGCCTCTGCTTTGGCACGCTTCCTGCGTGCTAGACTTGACATGTCAGAGACGTTGGAGTTTCCGCTGTGTGAGGTTTTCTTACTCTTAGATGTTTTCGTTTTCGTGGATTTAGCCTTTGTGAGGGCAAGGCGATGCTCGTGTAAAGTTTCCATGACCAGTTCCACTTTGGACAGACGAATATCCAATGTGAGATTACATGCGTCTATGTCTTTTTGACTGTCCAATGTTCTGGTCCTTTTCAGAAAGTCAAGGTATTCGTCTGTGAGCCTATGATAGTTCGTACAGGCTTTTACAAGTTTGTCCTGGACTGTTAAGAGTTGCTGGAGCTCGTTAGGAGGCGTGGTGACTTCCAATAACTTGGATTCTATATCTGACCAGAGGGACTCTAGTTCCTGACAGAACTTGTCACGTTTTTCTGTGAAAGCTCCTTTACCTTTTTCCGTGAGGTCACGTACTCGCCTAGTCTAGGGATTTTCATCTAATTGTGTGGTATTAGACGGATTTTCTACTAGTTCTTCAGGGACATCTCCCTCTGGGGGCTGAACCTCTTCTGGCTGTTCCACGTGACCGGGATCCATTATGGCTCAACGTTGTTGGTTTGCTGCCAAACACAAGCTGTGTTGCGTAGTGTCAAGGTAACAGTCACGAACGATGCTACGTTGTATTTCATGGTCAGGATATGTGTAGACAAGTTGTTGTCAATTTACTGCATGTCAAGGGATGACGCGTTCTTGAGGGCTCAACAGGCAGGTTGTAGATGTAGAACTGACGTGGAGTGGCGTTATCTGTGAGACACAACAGGCAAGTTGTAGACTTTTTACTGTAATGGCCTGACCATTAAGTATAACCAACGATTGGGCTCAAGCAGAAAAGACTATCAGGTGCTGATTCTTTAATCAAGAGTCAATCTAACAAATGGTAAAAAGCTGAAAATACGAAAAAAAATACAATTTTACAATGTGTTGAATTAATGTTATAATATATGAATGTCAAATGTAGATAATAGCACTGTCCATAGAACGCGAAATAAAGCTGCAATTACAAAGGTGAAATTTCCAGTATATCACGGAGAAAGAGTTTAAATATGTGATGAACGGTTTGAAGGCATCAAATACAATGTTATAAATGTAACTCACTCTGTGGTTAGCCACGAATTGTGTCCAAGATGACGTTTGTCCTCAAATGTTCTCCAGTTCTGGGATGACCTTGTAATTCAGTTCGAGATACGTGTAAGAAAGGGAAAAGGTAACGATGATACGATGTTTTAAAGTTCTTATAAGGTTAAAGATGAATAATCCTCCTAAACTGGAACACATCAACAGATTAAGAATATAATCAAACGAACTATATAAATGGAGGAACGGCGTAACAGAATAGTGGAAAAGGAAGAGGATAAAAACGTCAAAGAAAAATCTGATTTTGCGGTTTGTACCTGCCGACAAAGCAGCCAACAATGTGGTGGTGGTATGCCGTAAATAATACACGGACGTTCTTAAGAATGACATTTTAAATTCATCTACATTCACGTCCGTACGCTCAAAAGAGAGTCATATAGTAAACAAACATATCATAACTACATCACAGCTTAAGGCTTCTTCTGAACATCCCTACTATGTGTTGGCTGCCTAAACTACACAGAAAATAACAGTCAAATATCGTTTCATCTCGTCCTCTAGTAAGTGTTCTACAACTTATCTGTCAGTGCTTTTAACTAGTTCCTTAACTACTACCAAAGAACTTATTATTAATTTTTGTAATAAAATATATGAAAAAGATGGAATTAACTATTTTTGGAGTTTAAAAAATTCTTTGGATGTTTTAGATAAATAACGTGCTTTTGATGGTCATTTTGATTCTGTTGAGTTTTGACTTTTAAACTCTTTACACTACACTTCCACAAAATCTTATCAAACAATTTTTTTCCTTTAATTAAATGGTCGTTTTGTAAATCTGAATGCAAATATATTTGCTGCAACTCATTTAAAGCCTTCTTCTCTAATAAGAAAGGTAAATATATATAATTACTGGAGGTGTGATGAGATGATTGAAGCTGTTAATTTTCTCCTTGATAATATTTATGTACGTTTCGACAACAACGTTTATCGACAGGTTGTATGCATTCCTATGGGTACCAATTGCGCCCCTTTAATGGCGGACATGTTTATGTACTGTTATGAATCACATTTAATGACCAAAATCAGTAAAGACCCGTCTTAATTGCATTTAATTGATAAATTCAACAACACTTACCGTTATCTTGATGATAAATAATCACGAATTTTCTAAGTATACTGCCGAAATTTACAACAAAGGAACTTACTTTAAATAAATCAAATGTAAATGGTAATAACTGTCCTTTCCTAGATTTAGATATGTCAGTTTTACACGGGAAACTCCAAACTAAAATTGACGACGAAAGGAACGATTTTTCGATCCGTATTGTTAATTTTCCTTTTTTGGATGCTGATGTTCCTTTTGCACTATCTTACAGTGTTTATATATCCCAACTCGTTTGCTATGGCCGTTTCTATTGTGATGTGTTGCATTTAAATGAACGTTATTTAAGTATTACTGATAAATTATTAAGTCGGGGATTTCGTTACCACAAATTACTCAAAATCTTTACTAAATTCTTCCATAGATATACATATTTGGTTTTCAAGTTTGGTTGTACCTGTAGAAAACTTATTTCAAACGGGTTAGCACATCCTCATTTTTACGGAGATGTTTTTTTTTACGTGCCCGATAAACTTATCGATCCTTTGAATAAATTTCAAAAATAATTGGCATTTCTGATGCAAATTTTCAACTGACATTTATCCGTTTAACGTTGGGTGCTGATCCGTTTTATCCGTTATCCTTCCGTTAATGTCCGTTTCACATCCGTTTATCATCCGTTTTATCCGTCATACGCCCGGTAGAAGTCCGTTGGTGAATTGGTCTACCGGACCTCCAACGGATGTATAACGACAAGTGACGGATACAAAACGGAAACAGAACGAACGAGTACCGTAATAAAACAGACGCCTACCGGACATTCAACGGACATGCACAAAATTTTCCACCGGACAGAACGGACGTCAACGAGTAAAACGGACGCTGAACGGATATGCAACGGATATGTACGGACGTCTAACGGATAAGAACGGACTTCTAACGGACATGAACGGATTGAAATAAAGTTATCCGTTCGGCGTCCGTTCGCGCTATCCGGTAAGGTATGACTGGGGCTTAATATATTCATGCATAGCCACGGCATGGTATCTACACACACCTCTTCAATTGTTAAACATAGAGATAAGTACTATCTATAGTAGATTTATGATAGATTAGATTACGGAAATACATACGAAAGGTCGGCCTCTGACGAGGGTTTACCTGGGAATATTCCAGAAAGAACCCAAAACAGTGCATATTAAATTATAAAGAATTTAGCAATTATTATTTAACGTATGTAGTGTCAGGTTAGAAAAATTGATGCCCTACCATGAATACGTAGGCCATTTTATAACAACAAAAAGAAAAAAATATTCTAAGAAATTATATTTGCAATCAAATATACTCAATTATAATTCCACCAAAGGTACATGTTAAGATTTATAGCATTGATTACCGTCATGATAACACATATTTTATAAAGTATCAACCCTCTGCATGACGTTGAGAGGATTAAATAATATTATCATGATAATTGCAGAGTTGCAAAAAAAATAAAAAGCATATAGTTAAAAGTAAAAAAAAAAAATATAATTTATATGCTTTCAAAACGCTTTTATGGTTTGACAATCTGCATCTGACGTTCACCAAGAATGCTCAAAACCGAAGATTTTAAAGCAAAAGATGTAGAAGGCCCAATTTTATGAAGCGCTATATGACTAAAATTTACCTAAAATTATAGCTAAATCCATATACGATTAACTTTGCAAGAGGAGTTTCTTAATATTTTCTTTAATTTATCAACAACCAGTAAAGGAAAGGCGTGTAAATAATGTAGCACTGACCACTTAGCTGACTTAGAGACAATTGTGGTATAGAGCCAATGCCATAAGAAAAAGAAACATAACACTAGATAACTTGTATGCGTCCGATAAAGGTTGATCTTTTAAGAAATGCATCTGAAAACAAATGTCCAGATTTTCTTTTTTTTTTTGTTAGTTATGTCGACGCCGTTCTCAGGCTATCTCATCTATCTTAATTTGATTTATGAAAGTTACTAATAGGTGACAAATAATTTAAATATACACTGCGATGTTAGTGCACAGACAAACACTCAATAATGCGTCGCTTCACTGACCAAATATATAACTAGAAAAAGATTCAAATAAATGCATTTAAAGATAGTTAGTCGTTTTTCGTTAATTATATCGTGAGTGATATTTGTTCTAAATAATATACATAGTGAATTGCCTAGTAGTAGACGCTCTTCCTGTCGACGTACACAAACATATCCCGTTTAAGGTTTGAGTGATTCCTTTAGTTTGTTTTGCTGAAATTGTTTAACATTTCACAGCGGTATAATACTTTTACTTATTATTCATCCCTTATTTTTATTAACTTTGTATTTACATTGCATCATAGATCAAATTTATTCGTTCAGTGTATGTTCATTTTCGTTACTACGTCTTTTGATTGAGTTAAGCCATTTCAATTGATATTTTATAGTTTGTTTTTCTATGTTGTGTTGTTACACTATTGTTTCAGATAAGGGTGAAGGATTGGTACCATTAAAATGTTTAAACCCGCTGCAATTGTTTGCACCTGTCCTAAGTCATGAATCTGATGTTCAGTAGTTGTCGTTTGTTGATGTGTTTCTCGTTTTTTATATAGATTATACCGTTGTTTTCCCATTTGAATGGTTTTACACTAGTATTTTGTGGGGGCCCTTTATAGCTTGCTGTTCGGTGTGAGCCAATGATCCGTGTTGAAGACCGTACATTGACCTATAATGGTGTACTTTTATAAATGGTGACTTGGATGGAGAGTTGTCTCATTGGCACTCATACCACATCTTCTTATATCTATTGTATAATTGTATGAAATATTCATGCAGATTAAAGTACATAGTAATAAAAAAGATACGGAAGATGCCTAAGAGACATTAAAAACTCGCAAGTAGAATGAAAATGACACCGTCATGTCAAAAAAGCTAAAGATGACGTAAATATATGCATGTTAACAAAACGATAGAAAACTAATTTCTGATTGTGGTTAAGACACGTAAACCATAAATTTAATGTAGTAATTTGTGTCATCAAACTCATGGTGTGTCAGTTTCGAATGGACAACTCTTAATTTACGACATGCACAAACGGTTGTATAGCTTGACTGAAAGCAGAAAACCTCTATCTCGGGAATTATGGAAGAACAAACAATCCCAGGAATATGGTATTAACTAAGAAATACATACTCCTTATGCAGTAGCTGCTAGAACGTTGCTACATGAAAATGTAATGTTTAAATCATATTATTTTCGTTGAGTATTGACTTTACATGACCCGCATTGTCAGTATTTTGTTTTGAGTATATTATCATTTAATGTATCATCGAATTAGCAGCAAAATGTCCAAATCTAATTATTACCCAAATAATCTTCTTATGAACCTACAGTTTGATAATTTTTGAAAATGCGTTTCTAATCTATGTAAATCCTAAGCATTTTGTTTTTTGGTAATCCAAGTTGGTTTTCCAGTTCTGGTTTTATTGTATGTTCTTTGAAATAAATTTGTGTTTCTTTTATTATCTTCTTATTGAGATGTACATTGTACACACTTGTTTAACCAATCCGCAGGAACTTCATTATAAATGTCATATCTACATATTTTGTAGACCAAACGTGCGTCTGGCGTAAATACAAATTTTCAATCCTAGTATCTATGATGAGTTTATTTACAACCACTGGGTCGATGCCACTGCTTGTTGAGTTTTTATTTCCCGAGGGTATCACCAGCCTAGTAGTCAGCACTTCTGTGTTGACATGAATTATCATTGATATGGTCATAATCATAAATTAACTGTTTACAAAACTTTGAATTTTTGAAATACTGATGCTTTTCTACCTCAGGAATAGATTACCTTAGCTGTATTTGGCAAAATTTTTAGGAATTTTTGGTCCTCAATGCTCTTGAACATCTTACTTTATTTGGCCTTTTTAACTTTGTTGATTCGAGCGTCACTGATGAGTCTTTTGTAGACTAATTGCGCGTCTGGCGTAAATACAAATTTTCAATTCTGGTATCTATGGTGAGTTTATCTGTATTTACTATAGAGGAAATCCTGGATAATCATAGTCCGTTCTATGTTCCTATCGAATTTCAACCAAAGATGAAGAACTGAATCTTCCATCACTGTATTGGATACCTCAACTACATAAGTGTCTTTACAAACAACGATAGATTGCTGGGTCTTCCAATTGCTCCACGAAACCTCTTTCTAAATCATTAACATCAATTTTATCAGCAATTAAAGCCGGGCTTCAAAGTCATTGTGAAACTGCCTTTTCTAAAGGTGGCGTGAATCAGATGTGGTCACTAAAAAATTCCAATTATCTTTGAGTACATACAATATAATACTCTCTCATCTTGCAATAGTATTAAAACTTTTGACTTTTTCACACTTTAGACAAGTATTCCCCATTCCAAACTAAAAGACAAATGGAAAGAGTTGATATTTCTTTGTTTCATAAAAAAGAATGACCAACGACGTGAAAACAAGTATCTTGTTTTCGGGAGGGATAAATCCTACTTTGTAAAAAAATCACTCTGATTCAAACAAAGATTTTTCTGGAACTGACATTATCAAGATTCTTGATCGACAACATATTTGTTTGAAGGACGTATTTGTCAACAAACTATCGGTATTCCCATGGGAACCAACTCTGCACCTCTTCTTTCCGACTTGATCCTTTATTATTATGAGGCTGACTTCATACAGGAACTTCTTAGGAAGAAAGAAAAGATATTAGCAATATCCTTTAACTTCACTTTCCGCTATATAGATGATGTTCTCTCCCTAAATAATTCAAAATTTGGTGACTATGTTAAACTCATCTATCCCATTGAATTAGAGATAAAGGATACAACAGATACAGTTATTAAAGTTTGCCTCATATCTTGACTTACATCTAGACATTGACAATGAGGGTCGGTTGAAAACAAAACTTAACGACAAACAAGATGACTTCAGCTTCCCAATTATATGTTCCTTATGTCGTAATTACACGAATGTGACCTACCAAATTATACTATTTACCGGGTTTGAAATAACATGAGCAACACAATGGGTGCCACATGTGGAGCAGGATCTGCTTACCCTTCCAAATCACCTGAGATCATCCCGTTTTGGGTGGGGATCGTGTTCTTAAGTCTTTAGTTTTCTTTGGCATGTCTAGTGTACTAATTACTCTTGTAAGGAATCAACTGACAAAATCGGCTAAGTTGAACTTGATGTGGATCTTGTCTTGCTCGTCATTTTAACTGTTTCAAGATTTTTTTTCAGTGTCCACCTAATATAAAAATTGAAAAATGTGTAAAACTCAATTAAAGAACAATATCTTCCATAAAGAGTTTACTTGCATACTTGTTAGTCATTTCCGGCTTATCAATGTTGATGCTTAAAGTTTCTTTTTATCTCATAAAAAGTTGTCGATCGACAAAAATGAACAAATTAGTAAAAATATTCATTCAAGGGCAAAAATTATTTAAAGAGATACCAACGATTCTGTCAATATTTGGCTTATTTGCAGATCTTGTCTTCTGTATTATTATTTTTTTTCTTTTAAAATTTCTCTCGGTCTATTATACAATGTTTAAGAGAATATTGCAAACAATTTGTAATATTCACCATTTAGGGGCAATAAGTCAATGACAATTTCAATCATTTTTTTTTATTCTGACAAAATTCCATCAATCTATTATGGCTTTCAAGATCATATGCAAAACAAACCAAAAAACTACGGTAAAAGTCGACATTACAGGGCAATAACTCGATTTAGGAGTCCACCGACGATACCGGCCATGGGAGGTATTTGCAGATCCTACGATTTTTCATTCTTTACACTATCATACCACACAATAAATTGAAAACCTGTCTTACAGAAATAATCAATATTGCCTTCCTCCATAAAATGGTACCTTTATGCAACAAAATTATCTAATGAGGGATATAATTCGGCATATTTTTTTAAATTGATTTCTAAAATGAAACAAGCTATACTAAAGAATAAATGACCAGTCTGCTGGCAACATATTTTTTGAATTCGGAGGTATCATTTCCAAGCAAGCTTCCTAATGGGAACTAACTGTTCACCTCCTGGCTGATCTGATTCTTATTTTCATACGAGTCTGAGCGCATTCAGACACTTATAAAAACAAGAAGATCAAAGAAGGTAGATCCTCAATATCATACAGGTATATTGATGATGTTATTTCCATTAACAATATAAACTTTTCGGATTGGGTCCTATTAGTATATTCCCCAGAACTTTAATTAAAAAAACATTAGTATAGCTTTCGACGCCTTATTTCTAGACATATTCATAGAATTTGACCACTGCGGTCATATCAGATCCAGAACATTTGACAAAAGTGACGATGTCAAGTTTGAAATTAATAATGTTCCTCTCCTATACAAACGTCACCCGTGTATGAAGTATAAATTTATCAACAAATACGATTTTCAAGAGCTTGCTGCTGCTACTTAGACTTTGTAAATCTTCAACAGTGTTTGAGCAAATTTTATATAGCAAAGTTTTTTTTCAAGGAAAGTCTTGCCCTTTTTTTCTTATAAATTTCATAGGAAAGGATCTATACCTATTAAGAGAGTCAATATTTATACAAACAAAAACAATGTTTAGAGATCTAATTAGAGTGTTGAATGTGTGACCTTTTATAATTTGTTGATTTAAAGGATCGACTAGTTTGCCCGGTTTATATCTGAATTTTCTGACCCGGTAAACAACATCTCCGTAAAAAATACGATATGCTATCCTGTTTGAAATACGTTTTCTGCATATACATCCAAAATAAAGTTCAGAATAAGGAAACTCACTATGTTCGTAGACTTAAAAAGAAACCCACAGTAAACTGGTAAAAAGTATAATATACAATATAAATATGTAGGACTCTGAACCGCGATGGTCACGCTGAAATGCAAATGTGGCATTGTGATGCTATCTTGTTATTTGCTACACCGAAGTGCGATGGACTATAATATACATGTTTTTTTTTTTATTTTGCATGTTCACATGCCGATGTAGAAATCGATTTGTATCTTAGAAGTAGCTTCTTTTTTTAAGTAAAGCATTTAATTTAAACAATAATGGTAAACAGTCATTGCATTTCCATTCCCAACTGTAACGTTGTAATGTATTTAGTGAATAGCTTAGTTCATAAATTGATCACTATAGAAGCTACATACAAATATAAAAAAGAAGATGTGGTATGATTGCCAATGAGACAACTGTCCACAAGAGACCAAAATGACACAGAAATTAACAACTATAGGTCACCGTATGGCCTTCAACAATGAGCAAAGCCCATACCGCATAGTCAGCTATAAAAGGCCCCGAAATGACAATGTAAAACAATTCAAACGAGAAAACTAACGGCCTTATTTATGTACAAAAAATGAACGAAAAACAAATATGTAACACATAAACAAACGACAACCACTGAACTACAGGCTCCTGACTTGGGACAGGCACATACATACATAATAGGTTATTTTCCTTTAAAAATTTTACTAATTGCAATGACTGAAAACGAAGAAGTTATTGAAAATGCAAATACTACTTGATTAGCCAGAACGAAACAAAATTAGCTAAACATCTTTACGGCTGCTGTCAATGAGAACAAGGAATAAGATAGATCATCATCTTGATTGTTTTTAGCTCACCTGGCCCGAAGGGCCAAGTGAGCTTTCTCATCACTTGGCGTCCGTCGTCCGTCGTCGTTAACTTTTACAAAATCTTCTCCTCTGAAACTACTTGGCCAAATTTAACCAAACTTAGCCACAATCATCATTGGGGTATCTAGTTTAAAATTGTGTCCGGTGACCTGCCAAATCAACCAAGATGGCCGCCATGGCTAAAAATAGAACATAGGGTAAAATGTATATTTTGGCTTATAACTCTGAAACCAAAGCATTTAGAGCAAATCTGACACGAGTAAAATTGTTAATCAGGTCAAGATCTATCTGCCCTGAAATTTTCAGATGAATCGGAGAACCTGTTGTTGGGTTGCTGCCACTAAATTGGTAATTTTAAGAAAAGTTTGAAGCTTTTGGTTATTATCTTGAATATTATTATAGATAGAGATAAACTGTAAACAGCAATAATGTTCAGCAAAGTAAGATCTACAAATAAGTCAACTTGACCAAAATGGTCAGTTGACCCCTTAAGGAGTTATTGCCCTTTATAGTCAATTTTAACCATTTTTGTAAATTTTGTAATCTTTACAAAATCTTCTCCTCTGAAACTACTAAGACAAAATTAACCAAACTTGTCCACAATCATCATTAGGGTATCTAGTTTAAAAATGTGTCCGATGACCCCGCCCGCGAACCAAGATGGCCGACATGGTTAAAAATAATACATAGGGTAAAATGCAGTTTTGGCTCATATCTCTGAAACCAAAGCATTTAGAGCAAATCTGACGAGGATAAAATTGTTCATTAGGTCAAGATCTATCTGCCCTTAAATTTTCAGACCAATCAGGCAACACGTTGTTGGGTTGCTGCCCTGAATTAGTAATTTTAAGAAAATTTTGCAGCTTTTGGTTATTATCTTGAATATTATTATAGATAGAGATAAACTGTAAACAGCAATAATGTACAGCAAAGTAAGATCTACAAATAAGTCAACATGACCAAAATTGTCAATTGACCCTGAAGGAGTTATTGCCCTTTATAGTCATTTTTACAATTTTCATAAATTTTGTAAATTTTGTAAATTTTACAAAATATTTTCCACTGTAACTACTGGGCCAAGTTCATTATAGATAGAGATAATTGGAAGCATCAAGAATGTTCAGTAAAGTAAGATCTACAAACACATCACCATCACCAAAACACAATTTTGTCATGAATCCATCTGTGTCCTTTGTTTAATATGCACATAGACCAAGGTGAGCGACACAGGCTCTTTAGAGCCTCTAGTTTACTTCAACTGGAGAAAATCTTGAATGCTTTGGTATTTATATATACAAACTAATATAAAAAAGGTAAACTGTCATAAAAATTGGGTATCTGTAGATTTCAAACACGTTTTAAAGACTATCGCGCATCAGTAAAAAGACCATCGCACTTTGGTGCAGACTATGGCTTGTCAGCGGGACCATCGCACTTCAAACCTACGAGTCCTACACACACACACACACACACTACACCTATATATAAACACAAACAGTATTGGCCGGTTAAAGATAACATGTCCGACCTGTTAAAAATTTCTATTTCAAATGATTTTTTAAAACTTTGAATGTTGGGCAAAATTTTCCGACCCTATAAAGGGCTTTAAGCAGTCTCAGAACTGTCGATTTTGGAAATTTATTCTGCCTCCATTTGATAAATATTTTTCTGTTCTGTTCCAGATTGATTGATTGATTGGTGTTTGCTTTACGCCGCCTTAGCGCAAAAGGCTATATCGCGGCGAGAGCTAATTCGAACATTTAACAATTTAAAGTATATCTTTAAAATCGGACAAAAGGTCCTTCAATATACTAAAACTCAAGTCTAAAGCAAAATTGTTTATTTACAAATAAAAACAACACTAAGATAAGGTGATAAAAATTAAAATCATTTTCAATTCATACAGCATTTTATATTTTATGATATATTCCAACTTCTTTTAAAAATGAAACAATATTTGTAATTGGAACACTATCAAATAAATCATACATATTATTGACATTGAAATGCTTCTTACGAATATCAGCAAAGTCATTACAATTGATTAAAACATGTTTAATAGTAAACTTGCAGTTGCAAGGTATACATTGTGGTTCTTCTTCATTTTCAGAAGATATTCATGTGTTATTCTAGTATGACCAATACGGCATCTAGAAATAACACACTGATCTTCTGCACATAAAAGTATCAACAGGTTTACCTAATTTAGGTTTAATTTCATGTAATTTATTATCAACCTTTTACTCCATTCATTTTCCAATATATTAAAAACATATTCTCTAATATTAGATCTAAAATCGGTATAAGGTATATCACAGTTAGATAAGGGATCATCCAGGGCATTTTTTGCTTCTTCGTCTACAACCGTGTTTCCATGGATTCCAACATGACTCGGAACCCATAGAAAAATTATTTCTTTATGAAGAATTTTTAAATTCCTCATTACATATAAAATCTTGAGAATTATCGGGTTTTTAATTTTAGTATGTTGTATAGCTTGTAAGCATGAAAGTGAATCAGAACATATTATAAATTTGGATTTGTCTGAAGTAGCAATAAATTTTAAAGCTAAAATTATTGCCTTTGCTTCAGCAGTAAATATGGATGCGGCAGATGACAAACGGAGAGTCGCAGCTCTGCCTCCAAAGACAGCAGCAGATGCAACTCGGTTACCATCCTTCGATCCATCTGTATAAACAGTTGAAAAATCTGAATAATTTGACTTAATTTCAGCAAAATGTTGTTGAATTATAAGAGGTTTGTTTCGGTTTTTGTATTTACGGAGGTCAAATATCATTTTCGGTTTTGGAAGTTCCATGGAGGGCATTTGCAAGTTTCAACTTGTGCAGGAGATTTTAAATCAAATGTGGTTAAGTGTGGTTTTAAACGGATGCCTAATGGAGGAATTTTATTTTCATGTTTTGCATATATATCTTCATAAATTGGATTAAAAACACAGTTGTAGGCAGGATTTTCTGGATATGCTTTAAGCTTGACAGCGTATTGAAGTCCAAGCTTCAAGCGTCTGTTGGAGAGTGAGTGCTCGTCAGCCTCTACATACAGACTCTCAACGGGTGAGGTTTTAAAGGCACCAAGACATAAACGCAAACCCTGGTGATGCACAGCATCGAGAATCTGTATGTAGGACTTCCTTGCAGAGCCATACACTATTGAACCATAATCTAGTTTAGATCTAACTATAGATCTGTATAAACTAAGTAAAATGTTGCGATCAGCACCCCAGTCAGTGCTGCCAACAACCTTTAAAATATCTAATGCTTTTAAGCATCTCGATTTTAACATTTTGATATGGGGTAGAAAGGTTAACTTTTTATCAAAAACTAGCCCAAGAAATTTGGTTTCATCAACCATTTTAATTGGGTTTCCGTACAAAGTGAGTTCTGGATCAAGATGCAGTTTCCTTTTGTTACAAAAATGCATCCCAACCGTTTTTGAAGTAGAAAATTTAAAACCATTTTCCGAAGCCCATTTTCAATTCTTCCAAGACATAATTGTAATTGTCTTTCAATGTTATTCATATTTTGCCTCTGTAACAGATTAAAAATCATCAACATACAATGAACCTTCAATATTACTTTTCAAAACTTCAACAAGGCTATTAATTTTAAGACTAAATAATGTAACAGATAAAATACTCCCTGAGGACACCCATCTCTTGATCATACAGATCAGACATGGTTGAATTTACTCTAACATTAAATTGTCTGTTAGACAGAAAATTTGAAATAAAATTTGGCATATTGCCTTTCAACCCCATATCAAAAGATCTTTTAAAATACCATACTTCCATGTGGTGTCATACGCCTTTTCAAGATCGAAAAGACTGACACCACGTGTTCATTTTCGCAAAACCATTACGGATAAATGACTCGAATCGAACTAGATGATCAAGAGTACTGCGGCCTTGTCGGAATCCACACTGGATATTGGCTAAAAGCCCATTTGATTCCAGGAACCAAACAAGGCGATCATTGACCATCCGTTCTAATGTTTTACAGACACAACTGGTAAGAGCAATTGGTCGATAGTTAATAGGATCCGTGTGATCTTTACTTGGTTTTGGAATAGGCACGACGATTGCAAGCTTCCAGATTGATGGTAAGTCACCAGATTCCCAGATGTTATTCATGAGTTGCAAAAGAGCTTCAAGCGAGGAATCTGGCAAGTGTTTCAAAAGTTGGTAGTGAATATTATCAGGTCCACAAGCTGTATCATGGGCCTTGGACAGAGATGTCTTAAGTTCTTCCAGAGAAAAGAGTTTATTATAATTTTCACTATTTTTCGATTTAAAATTCAACTTTATTTTTTTCTTTTTGCTTCTTAACTTTTTTAAAATCTTCCCTGTAGTTGTTAGAAGAAGAAGATTTCGCAAAAGTTTCACCAAGCTTATTGGCAATATCTTTTTCAGATGTTAATAAATCAGTGCCATGTTTCAAATGTTTTACCGTGGCTCTAGAATTTTACCTTTAATCTTTTGTATCATGTTCCATACTTTTGTCATCGGAGTGCGAGATGTTATTCCCGAGATAAATTTTTCCAAGACGTTCGTCGTGCTTGCCTGCAAGTCCGTCGTGCCTTAGCGCGAAACATACGGAAATTACTTAAATTTTCCGACGTAGGATGTTGATAGAATCGTCTTTCAGATTGTTTACGGTCATCTATGGCTTGATCACAGGCATCATCAAACCATGGTTTGCTGGGATGTTTTGGATTTGCCGAGGTCTTAGGAATTGTTCTGTCAGCAATTGATGTTAAAACTGTATTAAAAGTTAAAATTGGATCTTCTACAGTCTCAAACATCTTTGATTGAAGTTCCGCTCGACAGAGATTCTCAAACAAGGGCCAGTCCGCCTTGTCCAGTTTCCAACGTGGAACTCTCTGTTGAGCAGAAGTGAAAAGATGTTCAAGTATTATTGGGAAGTGATCACTTCCACAAAGATCATCATGGACACGCCATGAATAATCCAGAAGAAGAGACGGGTCGCAAATAGTGATATCAATAGCAGAATAAGACCCGTTTCCAGGGTGAAGATAAGTATTAGATCCATCATTGAAAATGCATAACCCTTCTTGAGAGACAAAGTCTTCAATGATCTTACCTTTGTCATTATGAGACTTGCTTCCCACAAGGGATTGTGGGCATTAAAGTCTCCCATAAGTATAAAAGGTGAAGGTAACTGATCAGTAAGGTTTTGAGTTTAGCTTTATCTATATTTGAATTAGGTGGAATATATATAGAACATAATGTAATTGTTTTATCTAATGATAAACGAATTGCAACTGCCTGCAGATCTGTGGTGAGTTGGACTGTGCTATGAATGACGTTGTCCTTCACAAAATGGTTGATCCGCCTGTAGCACGTTCGTCTTCCTTAGAAAATGTGCTATAAATGTTGTATCCTTTTAAAGATACATTATCCTTTTCTTTTAAATGAGTTTCTTGAAGACAAAATGCAATAGGTATAAAAGTCTGAACTAGAAGCGTTAACTCAAGAAGATTAATTTTAAGACCTCGGCAATTCCATTGAATGATATCTGTCATGGTTTTTGAATAACAGGACGAATGCTATCGAGTTTGCCAGCATTTTACTTCGATCACCCTGAGATTGTGATCTTTCGGGTGGCACAACACTTTCGCAGTCCATTTCTGATTCGTCATCCAGTATGGTAAATCTATTTTGTGAGGAGAGTCCTTGATCTCTGTGTTTAGACGCAGCTGATGTTACTCCGCCTCGACCTCTACCCGCGACCTCCTTTCAGAAGACTTCTGAGAGGATGCATTTGCTGGCGTTTTGGAGACGCCCTTCTGTTCTGGAGAACGAAGAGGAGAAGGAGCTTTGTCGACTTTGTTCGAGAAGCAGAAGACGAACTAGTAGACGCTTTATTAGACGCAGATGTAGTGTGACTATTTAAGACCAATGAATTATCGGGAAGATCCCAGACCGATCCAGTGCCCCAACTGTCTGATACAACCGCATCTGACTTACTTGATTTTTTTCCATTTTAGAAGGTGATGACATTGAGCTCTGTAAGGAAGATTGAGTTGACTGATTACTGGTTTTAGAAGGGTTTGATTTTCTTGGAATAATTAATTTATCGGAAGTTTCTAACTGAACAGGCAGCATTGTAAAAGTTTCAGCATCAATTGGCCATGTCATGCGAGTTTGTGTATTCTCATGACTGAATGAGCGGCCAACTTTGCTGGCGTACGATGGTTTGTTCGAAACTAGAGGATCATTCGAAACAGAAGCTATCTGTTTAGCCTCTGGGTAACTGATGTTTTTTCTGTTTTAATTTTAATAATATTTTTTCTTTAAGATAAACAGGGCAGACCCTAGATGATGAAAATGGGATTCACCACAGTTTACACATTTAGAGGATTCAGAGCTACAGGTTGTTCCTCGTGTCCTTCGTCAGAACACTTGAAGCATCTCTGCGTACCACGACATTGTTTGGTTCCATGACCAAACTTTTGACAGGTGAAGCATCGTATTGGGTTAGGGATTGATTGATTGGTGTTTGCTTTACGCCGCCTTAGCGCAAAAGGCTATATCGCGGCGAGAGCTAATTCGAACATTTAACAATTTAAAGTATATCTTTAAAATCGGACAAAAGGTCCTTCAATATACTAAAACTCAAGTCTAAAGCAAAATTGTTTATTTACAAATAAAAACAACACTAAGATAAGGTGATAAAATTAAAATCATTTTCAATTCATACAGCATTTTTATATTTTATGATATATTCCAACTTCTTTTAAAATGAAACAATATTTGTAATTGGAACACTATCAAATAAATCATACATATTATTGACATTGAAATGCTTCTTACGAATATCAGCAAAGTCAATACAATTGATTAAAACATGTTTAATAGTATACTTGCAGTTGCAAGGTATACATTGTGGTTCTTCTTCATTTTTCAGAAGATATTCATGTGTTATTCTAGTATGACCAATACGGCATCTAGAAATAACACACTGATCTTCTGCACATAAAAGTATTAACAGGTTTACCTAATTTAGGTTTAATTTCATGTAATTTATTATCAACCTTTTACTCCATTCATTTTCCAATATATTAAAACATATTCTCTAATATTAGATCTAAAATCGGTATAAGGTATATCACAGTTAGATAAGGGATCATCCAGGGCATTTTTTGCTTCTTCGTCTACAACCGTGTTTCCATGGATTCCAACATGACTCGGAACCCATAGAAAAATTATTTCTTTATGAAGAATTTTTAAATTCCTCATTACATATAAAATCTTGAGAATTATCGGGTTTTTAATTTTAGTATGTTGTATAGCTTGTAAGCATGAAAGTGAATCAGAACATATTATAAATTTAGATTTGTCTGAAGTAGCAATAAATTTTAAAGCTAAAATTATTGCCTTTGCTTCAGCAGTAAATATGGATGCGGCAGATGACAAACGGAGAGTCGCAGCTCTGCCTCCAAAGACAGCAGCAGATGCAACTCGGTTACCATCCTTCGATCCATCTGTATAAACAGTTGAAAAATCTGAATAATTTGACTTAATTTCAGCAAAATGTTGTTGAATTATAAGAGGGTTTGTTTCGGTTTTTTGTATTTACGGAGGTCAAATATCATTTTCGGTTTTGGAAGTTCCCATGGAGGGCATTTGCAAGTTTCAACTTGTGCAAGAGATTTTAAATCAAATGTGGTTAAGTGTGGTTTTAAACGGATGCCTAATGGAGGAATTTTATTTTCATGTTTTGCATATATATCTTCATAAATTGGATTAAAAACACAGTTGTAGGCAGGATTTTCTGGATATGCTTTAAGCTTGACAGCGTATTGAAGTCAAGCTTCAAGCGTCTGTTGGAGAGTGAGTGCTCGTCAGCCTCTACATACAGACTCTCAACGGGTGAGGTTTTAAAGGCGCCAAGACATAAACGCAAACCCTGGTGATGCACAGCATCGAGAATCTGTATGTAGGACTTCCTTGCAGAGCCATACACTATTGAACCATAATCTAGTTTAGATCTAACTATAGATCTGTATAAACTAAGTAAAATGTTGCGATCAGCACCCCACTCAGTGCTGCCAACAACCTTTAAAATATCTAATGCTTTTAAGCATCTCGATTTTAACATTTTGATATGGGGTAGAAAGGTTAACTTTTTATCAAAAACTAGCCCAAGAAATTTGGTTTCATCAACCATTTTAATTGGGTTTCCGTACAAAGTGAGTTCTGGATCAAGATGCAGTTTCCTTTTGTTACAAAAATGCATCCCAACCGTTTTTGAAGTAGAAAATTTAAAACCATTTTCCGAAGCCCATTTTCAATTCTTCCAAGACATAATTGTAATTGTCTTTCAATGTTATTCATATTTTTGCCTCTGTAACAGATTAAAAAATCATCAACATACAATGAACCTTCAATATTACTTTTCAAAACTTCAACAAGGCTATTAATTTTAAGACTAAATAATGTAACAGATAAAATACTCCCCTGAGGGACACCCATCTCTTGATCATACAGATCAGACATGGTTGAATTTACTCTAACATTAAATTGTCTGTTAGACAGAAAATTTGAAATAAAATTTGGCATAATGCCTTTCAACCCCATATCAAAAGATCTTTTAAAATACCATACTTCCATGTGGTGTCATACGCCTTTTCAAGATCGAAAAGACTGACACCACGTGTTCATTTTCGCAAAACCATTACGGATAAATGACTCGAATCGAACTAGATGATCAAGAGTACTGCGGCCTTGTCGGAATCCACACTGGATATTGGCTAAAGCCCATTTGATTCCAGGAACCAAACAAGGAGATCATTGACCATCCGTTCTAGTGTTTTACAGACACAACTGGTAAGAGCAATTGGTCGATAGTTAATAGGATCCGTGTGATCTTTACTTGGTTTTGGAATAGGCACGACGGTTGCAAGCTTCCAGATTGATGGTAAGTCACCAGATTCCCAGATGCTATTCACGAGTTGCAAAAGAGCTTCCAGCGAGGAATCTGGCAAATGTTTTAAAAGATAGTAGTGAATATTATCAGGTCAACAAGCTGTATCATGGGCCTTGGACAGAGATGTCTTAAGTTCTTCCAAAGAAAAGAGTTTATTATAATTTTCACCATTTTTCGATTTAAAATTCAACTTGTTTTTCCTTTTTGTTTTTTAACTTTTTTTAAATCTTCCCTGTAGTTGTTAGAAGAAGAAGATTTCGCAAAAGTTTCACCAAGCTTATTGGCAATATCTTTTTCAGATGTTAATAAATCAGTGCCATGTTTCAAATGTTTTACCGTGGCTCTAGAATTTTTACCTTTAATCTTTTGTATCATGTTCCATACTTTTGTCATCGGAGTGCGAGATGTTATTCCCGAGATAAATTTTTCCAAGACGTTCGTCGTGCTTGCCTGCAAGTCCGTCGTGCCTTAGCGCGAAAAATACGGAAATTACTTAAATTTTCCGACGTAGGATGTTGATAGAATCGTCTTTCAGATTGTTTACGGTCATCTATGGCTTGATCACAGGCATCATCAAACCATGGTTTGCTGGGATGTTTTGGATTTGCCGAGGTCTTAGGAATTGTTCTGTCAGCAATTGATGTTAAAACTGTATTAAAAGTTAAAATTGGATCTTCTACAGTCTCAAACATCTTTGATTGAAGTTCCGCTCGACAGAGATTCTCAAACAAGGGCCAGTCCGCCTTGTCCAGTTTCCAACGTGGAACTCTCTGTTGAGCAGAAGTGAAAAGATGTTCAAGTATTATTGGGAAGTGATCACTTCCACAAAGATCATCATGGACACGCCATGAATAATCCAGAAGAAGAGACGGGTCGCAAATAGTGATATCAATAGCAGAATAAGACCCGTTTCCAGGGTGAAGATAAGTATTAGATCCATCATTGAAAATGCATAACCCTTCTTGAGAGACAAAGTCTTCAATGATCTTACCTTTGTCATTATGAGACTTGCTTCCCCACAAGGGATTGTGGGCATTAAAGTCTCCCATAAGTATAAAAGGTGAAGGTAACTGATCAGTAAGGTTTTTGAGTTTAGCTTTATCTATATTTGAATTAGGTGGAATATATATAGAACATAATGTAATTGTTTTATCTAATGATAAACGAATTGCAACTGCCTGCAGATCTGTGGTGAGTTGGACTGTGCTATGAATGACGTTGTCCTTCACAAAATGGTTGATCCGCCTGCAGCACGTTCGTCTTCCTTAGGAAATGTGCTATAAATGTTGTATCCTTTTAAAGATACATTATCCTTTTCTTTTAAATGAGTTTCTTGAAGACAAAATGCAATAGGTATAAAAGTCTGAACTAGAAGCGTTAACTCAAGAAGATTAATTTTAAGACCTCGGCAATTCCATTGAATGATATCTGTCATGGTTTTGAATAACAGGACGAATGCTATCGAGTTTGCCAGCATTTTACTTCGATCACCCTGAGATTGTGATCTTTCGGGTGGCACAACACTTTCGCAGTCCATTTCTGATTCGTCATCCAGTATGGTAAATCTATTTTGTGAGGAGAGTCCTTGATCTCTGTGTTTAGACGCAGCTGATGTTACTCCGCCTCGACCTCTACCCGCGACCTCCTTTCAGAAGACTTCTGAGAGGATGCATTTGCTGGCGTTTTGGAGACGCCCTTCTGTTCTGGAGAACGAAGAGGAGAAGGAGCTTTTGTCGACTTTGTTCGAGAAGCAGAAGACGAACTAGTAGACGCTTTATTAGACGCAGATGTAGTGTGACTATTTAAGACCAATGAATTATCGGGAAGATCCCAGACCGATCCAGTGCCCCAACTGTCTGATACAACCGCATCTGACTTACTTGATTTTTTTTTTCCATTTTTAGAAGGTGATGACATTGAGCTCTGTAAGGAAGATTGAGTTGACTGATTACTGGTTTTAGAAGGGTTTGATTTTCTTGGAATAATTAATTTATCGGAAGTTTCTAACTGAACAGGCAGCATTGTAAAAGTTTCAGCATCAATTGGCCATGTCATGCGAGTTTGTGTATTCTCATGACTGAATGAGCGGCTAACTTTGCTGGCGTACGATGGTTTGTTCGAAACTAGAGGATCATTCGAAACAGAAGCTATCTGTTTAGCCTCTGGGTAACTGATGTTTCTTTCTGTTTTAATTTTAATAATATTTTTTTCTTTAAGATAAACAGGGCAGACCCTAGATGATGAAAAATGGGATTCACCACAGTTTACACATTTAGAGGATTCAGAGCTACAGGTTGTTCCCTCGTGTCCTTCGTCAGAACACTTGAAGCATCTCTGCGTACCACGACATTGTTTGGTTCCATGACCAAACTTTTGACAGGTGAAGCATCGTATTGGGTTAGGGATGAATCTGTCAACTCTGATTCCGAAGCAACCTAAAGAAATAGATGAGGGAGGAGTTGGAGTTTTAAAGGTTAAAAGATATGTATTTAATTTGGTTATATTTCCATTCTTTTAATTTGAAATCTAACAACATCAGATACACCTTGGTTTGATAATTCATCACTAATTTCTTCCACGGTAAGATCACCTAGATATTGACTTCTGTCTCGAATGATTCCTTTGCAACTGTTCAAACTATTGTGAGGAGAGGCAGAAACAGAAAAGTCTGTAATTTTGTCATAGTCAGCAAATTTGTTGATTGACTTTTGTTGGAACATTCAACCAACAAATTCCCTGATCTCATTTTGAAACTTTTTAACTGTACCAGCAATGCTTTGAATTTGTTTATGAATTACAAAAGGAGATATTTTTGAAACTGGTTTTCATCTGTTCCTTTTATTACAATAAATCGGGGCCAACTATCATCTTCCTGACAGGGCGCCGAGTCATCACATTTTCTTTTTTTGTAGAAGCTGATTGAGAAGTTTGGTTTTGTTTGCCATATGAAAGGAGAAAGATTCACTATCCTTGTCATCCACCCACCTCGGAGTGCCTACAAGGGCGATGCTGTGTTTCCGTGGCGAGCCGGGGTCAAGCGCTAATGCTGAAAGCGAGCTGCAAGTATAATGCACCTCGTCCCCAAAATTAGCACCCAAGATCCACTGCGGAAAGCACCGGATGTTCCAAGAATAGTATACTCAAGCAGAGCGTATCCATCAAGCGAAATAGAAAGCGTACCACTTGATTGACCCATGAGCCATCGCCTTCTTCAGTTATCCTAAATATAAATAGCTTGATTTAAATACCTGTATATAAAGTACATTGTGATATGAAAGCTTATTGTTGAGGATTAACTGAAGGGCTCGACATGACCAGCCGATTGATCGGACCGGGTCCATCCGACCTCCCGTTTAGATGATATCGGAGCCAAAGCAGCTTATTGAACTATAGTCTCGTCCGTCCGGGTATTTTCTGACCGTAAGGAGTCTGGCTACAGCTCTCATCCGCAAGGATCTCGTCAACCACCGACACGGGTAGCAACCCACGGCCTACGGGTTGGAATGCCTATTTTATTTAAAACATCGGGCCATTCGTACGATGTTCGGATCACTTTAGTCTGGCCTCTACCCTTCGACCTGTCCAGCATGGGTGACCCTATCAGGAGACAAAGCTCCAGCTGGCATAGCTCTTAGGGTCACTGAGACACGCAAGCCCCCCGACCACGGCAAGGATAGCGATCCACCGGGGGTATTGGGTTAGGGATGAATCTGTCAACTCTGATTCCGAAGCAACCTAAAGAAATAGATGAGGAGGAGTTGGAGTTTTAAAGGTTAAAAGATATGTATTTAATTTGGTTATATTTCCATTCTTTTTAATTTGAAATCTAACAACATCAGATACACCTTGGTTTGATAATTCATCACTAATTTCTTCCACGGTAAGATCACCTAGATATTGACTTCTGTCTCGAATGATTCCTTTGCAACTGTTCAAACTATTGTGAGGAGAGGCAGAAACAGAAAAGTCTGTAATTTTGTCATAGTCAGCAAATTTGTTGATTGACTTTTGTTGGAACATTCAACCAACAAATTCCCTGATCTCATTTTGAAACTTTTTAACTGTACCAGCAATGCTTTGAATTTGTTTATGAATTACAAAAGGAGATATTTTGAAACTGGTTTTCATCTGTTCCTTTTATTACAATAAATCAGGGCCAACTATCATCTTCCTGACAGGGCGCAGAGTCATCACATTTTCTTTTTTTGTAGAAGCTGATTGAGAAGTTTGGTTTTGTTTGCCATATGAAAGGAGAAAGATTCACTATCCTTGTCATCCACCCACCTCGGAGTGCCTACAAGGGCGATGCTGTGTTTCCGTGGCGAGCCGGGGTCAAGCGCTAATGCTGAAAGCAAGCTGCAAGTATAATGCACCTCGTCCCCAAAATTAGCACCCAAGATCCACTGCGGAAAGCACCGGATGTTCCAAGAATAGTATACTCAAGCAGAGCGTATCCATCAAGCGAAATAGAAAGCGTACCACTTGATTGACCCATGAGCCACCGCCTTCTTCAGTTATCCTAAATATAAATAGCTTGATTTAAATACCTGTGTATAAAGTACATTGTGATATGAAAGCTTATTGTTGAGGATTAACTGAAGGGCTCGACATGACCAGCCGATTGATCGGACCGGGTCCATCCGACCTCCCGTTTAGATGATATCGGAGCCAAAGCAGCTTATTGAACTATAGTCTCGTCCGTCCGGGTATTTTCTGACCGTAAGGAGTCTGGCTACAGCTCTCATCCGCAAGGATCTCGTCAACCACCGACACGGGTAGCAACCCACGGCCTACGGGTTGGAATGCCTATTTTATTTAAAACATCGGGCCATTCGTACGATGTTCGGATCACTTTAGTCTGGCCTCTACCCTTCGACCTGTCCAGCATGGGTGACCCTATCAGGAGACAAAGCTCCAGCTGGCATAGCTCTTAGGGTCACTGAGACACGCAAGCCCCCCGACCACGGCAAGGATAGCGATCCACCTTGGGGTGTTCTGTTCCAGAAGTTTGTTTTAAGATCATACTGAATCTGCTGTAAATAAAATAAATCCACCTCTAACTCGATGGCAAGCTTCATCGTGCTGTTCCCGATGTGGTTTGACAAATCATGAAGCGCATTGACAGGCGGAATTTTGTTCAGTTTCTCGTCTGTCATAACTAAAACTGTTACAATAAAACAGACAACTGGTATTTTTTATAGTGTTTTTATATTAAATTGCTAAATAAACCAAAATCAACACGAATACTACAGATTATACTTTACCAGAAGCACATTTCGACAATCAATGTCTCTATTTTGATGTAGTTATTTTTAAAAGAGTTCATAATACCAAGTAAGTTTACAGGACAACCGTAAAGGCCTTTGGATATAAAAGCTTCTTACATATTCGATGCAATGTACTTAAACACGTTGTCGTATCTATCAATTACGCTCTTAATCAGGTTATATTCGAACACTTATAAATATTGTTATTATCATTTGTAAGTTATATGCAATTTTGTAATTCGTTTATAAATATAAGAAATTCTGATGATTTATTTGAATAATAGAATTACATTTTTTTTCTGTTTAAAATTATTGATCACGATGGTCTTTATTTTCATGACTTTCTGGAATGATGTAAACACCCACACAAATTTGAAAGGAATAAGAATTTCATGCATAACGGAGTTTGTTGTCATATTATTGAAATGAAATAATAAAGAATGGACTCTCATCCAAGTATAACTTGGAATATGAAGGATGAGAGTCATTCTAGTAATGGAGCCTGATGCTCAAGAGGATGTAACTATAGCATTCATTTCCCAATGTACAACGAGGCATCTCATTAAAAAAAAGAGGTCAAAATCCTTGACCTATGGGTATGACGTAGCTATACCTAGCTATAAATACTGCGGCTATTACCTGTGCCAATCATGATTCAAAGTTTGTTTGTGCAACCAAAACAATTGGGATGGGCAAACAGTACCCTCCAAACTGGGTGGGTAAATTGTTACATCCTCTTGAGCCTCAGGCTCCATTACTAGAATGACTCTCATCCTTCATATTCCAAGTTATACTTGGATGAGAGTCCATTCTACTAATTACGCTCCTCGGCTCTTCGAGGATGTAACTATAGCATATTCAAAGTGTTGGCACAAACAAGTAGTTCCCTGAACAACTAACAGAGAGCAACTCAGAATTTGCTGAATCAGTCCAGAATATACTGGAGACTAAGATAGTAGTCAATCTAACTAATCTTTCTGACTTAATAATAAATATAATCTAAATATTAGTTAAAGTACCAATATTGTTAGTCCAGGTATAAAAATAAATAGTTTCAAAAACATTTAAAGTAATTTTGAAAATAAATATACAACAAAATATCTATTTCTCTCAATATATTTTGTAGTCTGGATTTCACTATTTTCAAGAATAATAACTTATTCTATACATTCAAGACAAATTCTCTTAACTATATAAAGAGCATAACACTCATACCACATCTTCCTATATCTATATAACAAGTTTTGAATTTTGAAAATACCATTTGCCTGATACTTGCTTACAAACCATTAATTGTATATCTAAATATCTACTGACATATTATTCGGCAACACTTTTCTTAAATATTTGAAAAGTATTTAATTCTTTAGCCCTTCTTTTTTGTACTCTTCTAACATGACACTCACTCTAGTTCAGATGTGTATGAAAAAACAAGAATTTGAAGACAAATTCAGGAGACAGTAGTTTAAATAACGATGTAAACACAGCCAGATACAGATTTTCATTTGCCTTCTGAAGCTTTCAGTATTATGTATACATGATTTATCTAATATTAATCCATGGTAAAATATCTAGTATATTTACAAGCTAAAAACTGTCACTGCAAGTTCTACAAGTATTATCCCTTTGCATGACATTTGCAATTCAGTGTGTCTTTAATATTCTAAGAACAGAAAAATTGATTCAAAAGCTCAAGTAAGCAACGAAAGCTTCAAATAGTGTTAATATTCATAACTTTAACATAACTTAGCAATCAAAAACTCCTCTCTGAGTCATATTAAAAAGTCATAAATAGGTGATTACTGTCACACTAAGGTCACCTGTTAATTAAAGGTCGACTTATTTAAAACTACATGTGGATGTCAAAGATGATCAGCCTCTACTGTAGTTCTTATTCAGGACACTTAATAAAGTGACTATATTTACAAATTTCTTCTTATTCATTTGTATCTGGAATATACCAACTACAATATAGTATTTGATGTCTGGTTCAGTAAATTTACATTCCATGTTTGTTTATGACAATGAGTATGTAGTATATGAGTAATATATATATATATATCAAACAGTATTGATAATAAATTGAATCTTAAAGTCCTACACTTCATACAGACTAGGTCTACATATACATACTGCATCTTATGTACCATTCTGAAGTAAATCATCTCAAAAGTATCATCGTTATGATATTTCATTAAGTATAAACAAATTATACAAAAACAAGTGTAGCTATTTAATATCTTATATTATAAGAATTAATATAGATCAATATATCCAAATTAAAACTTGATCCAGCGTGTTTTAAAATCCTAAGATTTAAGTAATACTGATCTCTGAACACTCATCTGATAATCTGATAATTTTCTTAAAATGAACTGGAGAAGGGTTACAAAGTTTATACTTCATTGTAAACTGTAACATTTGAAAATGACCTTCACCCATCCTGATATCCATACACATGTTGGATATTGATTGATTGATTGGTGTTTGCTTTACGCCGCCTTAGCGCAAAAGGCTATATCGCGGCGAGAGCTAATTCGAACATTTAACAATTTAAAGTATATCTTTAAAATCGGACAAAAGGTCCTTCAATATACTAAAACTCAAGTCTAAAGCAAAATTGTTTATTTACAAATAAAAACAACACTAAGATAAGGTGATAAAAATTCAAATCATTTTCAATTCATACAGCATTTTATATTTTATGATATATTCCAACTTCTTTTAAAAATGAAACAATATTTGTAATTGGATGATTGATTGTTGTTTGCTTTACGCCGCATTAGCACAGAAAGGCTATATCGCGGCGAGAGCTAATTCGAATATTATAACAGTTTAAGGTATATTTTAAAATCAGACAAAAGGTCTTTCAATAAACTAAAACTCTAGACTAAAGCAAATAGATTTTTACAAATAAAAATCAACACTAAGATAATGTGATAAAAATTAAAATCGTTTTAAATATAACAACATTTTTTATATTTTATAATATATTCCAATTTCTTTTAAGAATGAAACAATATTTGTAAATGGAACATTATTAAATAAATCATACATATTATTTGACATTGAAATGGTTCTTACGAATATTGATTGATTGATTGTTGTTTGCTTTACGCCGCATTAGCACAGAAAGGCTATATCGCGGCGAGAGCTAATTCGAATATTATAACAGTTTAAGGTATATTTTTAAAATCAGACAAAAGGTCTTTCAATAAACTAAAACTCTAGACTAAAGCAAATAGATTATTTACAAATAAAAATCAACACTAAGATAATGTGATAAAAATTAAAATCGTTTTAAATATAACAACATTTTTATATTTTATAATATATTCCAATTTCTTTTAAGAATGAAACAATATTTGTAAATGGAACATTATTAAATAAATCATACATATTATTGACATTGAAATGGTTCTTACGAATATCAGCAAAGTCAATACAATTAATTAAAACATGTTTAATAGTATACTTGCAGTTGCAAGGTACACATTGTGGTTCTTCTTCATTTTTTAAAAGATACTCGTGTGTCACTCTAGTATGACCAATTCGGCATCTGGAAATAACACACTGATCTTTTCTGCACATTAAATTATTAAAGGTTTACCTAAATTAGGTTTAATTTCATGTAATTTGTTACCATCTCTCTTACTCCATTCATTTTCAAAATATTAAAACATATTCTCTAATATTAGATTTAAAATCGGTATATGGTATATCACAGTTAGATAAAGTGTCACCCAGGGCATTCTTTGCCTCAAGGTCTACAGCTGTGTTTCCATGGATTCCAACATGACTCGGCACCCATAGAAA
This sequence comes from Mytilus coruscus, assembly GCA_017311375.1. Taxonomy (NCBI): domain Eukaryota; kingdom Metazoa; phylum Mollusca; class Bivalvia; order Mytilida; family Mytilidae; genus Mytilus; species Mytilus coruscus. The sequence goes on along the minus strand of CM029597.1, from coordinate 89,484,001 downwards.
TATTATTTCTTTAAGAAGAATTTTTAAATTCCTCATTACATATAAAATTTTGAGAATTGTTGGGTTTTTAATTTTAGTATTTTGTATAGCTTGTAAGCATGAAAGTGAATCAGAACATATAATAAATTTGGATCTATCTGAAGAAGCAATAAATTTCAAAGCCAAAATTATTGCTTCTGCTTCAGCAGTAAAGATGGATGCAGCAGATGGCAAACGGAGAGTTGCAGCTCTGTCCCTGAAGACAGCAGCAGATGCAACTCTGTCACCATCTTTTGATCCATCAGTATAGACAGTTGAAAAATCTGAATAATTGGCTTTAATTTCAGCATAGTGTTGCTGAATTAAAAGAGGATTTGTTTCACTTTTATTGTGTTTACGGAGATCAAATATCATGTTCCCATGGAGGACATTTGCAAGTTTCACCTTGAGCAACAGATTTTAAATCAAAAGTAGCTAAATGTGGTTTTAAACGTATACCTAACGGAGGAATTTTATTTTCATGTTTTGCAAAAATATCTTCATAAATTGGATTAAAACACAGCTGTAGGCAGGATTATCTGAATAGGCTTTTAGTTTGACAGCATATTGAAGTCCAAGCTTCAAACGTCTGTCAAAAAGTGAATGCTCATCAGCCTCTACATACAGACTCTCAACTGGTGAGGTTTTAAAGGCGCCAAGACAGAGACGCAAACCCTGGTGATGAACAGCATCGAGAATCTGTATGTAGGACTTCCGTGCAGAGCCATACACTATAGAGCCATAATCTAATTTGGATCTAACTAGAGATCTATATAAATTAAGTAAAATGTTGCGATCAGCACCCCAATCGGTACTGCCGACAACTTTTAAAATATCTAATGCTTTTAAACATCTTGATTTTAACATTTTGATATGGGGAGAAAGGTTAATTTTTATCAAAAGTAACCCTAGAAATTTGGTTTCATCAACCATTTTAATTGGGTTTCCATATAAAGTGAGTTCTGGATCAAGATGTAATTTCCTTTTGTTACAGAAATGCATCCCAACCGTTTTAGATGAGGAAAATTTAAAACCATTTTCCGAGGCCCATTTTCAATTCTTCCAAGACATAATTGTAATTGTCGTTCAATGTTATTCATATTTTTGCCTCTGTAACATATTAAAAATCATCAACATACAATGAACCTTCAATATTACTTTTGAAAACTTCAACAAGACTGTTAATTTTAAGACTAAATAATGTCACAGATAAAATACTCCCTGAGGGACACCCATCTCTTGATCATACAGATCAGACATGGTTGAATTAACTCTAACATTAAATTGTCTGTTAGAGAAAATTAGAAATAAAATTTGGCATATTGCCTTTCAACCCCATATCAAAAGATCTTTCAAAATACCATACTTCCATGTAGTGTCATAGGCCTTTTCAAGATCGAAAAGACCGACACCACATGTTCATTTTTCGCAAAACCATTACGGACAAATGATTCGAATCGGACAAGATGATCAAGAGTACTGCGGCCCTGTCGGAATCCACACTGGATATTGGCTAATAGCCCATTTGATTCCAAGAACCAAACAAGGCGATCATTGACCATCCGTTCGAGTGTTTTACAGACACAACTGGTAAGAGCAATTGGTCGATAATTGATAGGATCCGTGTGATCTTTACTTGGTTTTGGAATAGGCACGACGGTTGCAAGCTTCCAGATTGATGGTAAATCACCAGATTCCCAGATGTTATTCATGAGCTGCAAAAGTGCCTCCAGCGGGGAATCTGGCAAGTGTTTTAAGAGTTGGTAGTGAATATTATCAGGCCCACAAGCTGTATCATGGGCTTTTGACAGAGATGTTTTAAGTTCTTCAAGAGAAAAGAGTTTATTATAATTTTCACCATTTTTGATTTGAAGTTCAACTTTATTTTTCTTTTTGTTTTTAACTTTTTAAAATCTTCCTGTAGTTGTTAGAAGAAGAAGATTTCGCAAAAGTTTCACCAAGCTTGTTGGCAATATCCTTTTCAGATGTTAATAAATCATTGCCATTTTTAAATGTTTTACTGTGGCTTTAGAATTTTACCGTTGATCTTTCGTATCATGTTCCATACTTTTGTCATCGGAGTGCGAGAAGTTATCCCGAGACAAATTTCTTCCAAGACGTTCGTCGTGCTTGCCTACACGTCCGTCGTGCCTTAGCGCGAAAAATACGGAAATTACTCAAGTTTTCAGTCGTTGGTTGTTGATTGAACCGTCTTTCAGATTTTTACGGTCATCTATTGCTTGATCACAAGCGTCATCAAACCATGGTTTGCTGGGATGTTTTGGATTTGCCGAGGTCTTAGGAATAGTTCTGTCAGCAATTGACGTTAAAACTGTGTTAAAAGTTAAAATTGGATCGTGTACAATCTCAAACATCTTTGACTGAAGTTCCGCTTTACAGAGATTCTCAAACAAGGGCCAGTCCGCCTTGTCAAGTTTCCAACGTGGTACTCTCTGTTGGGCAGAAGTAAAAGATGTTCAAGTACTATTGAAAGTGATCACTTCCACATAGATCATCATGAACACGCCATGAATAATCCAGAAGAAGAGAGGATCGCAGATAGTGATATCAATAGCAGAATAAGACCCGTTTCCAGGATGAAGATAAGTATTAGATCCATCATTAAAATGCATAATCCTTCTTGAGAGACAAAGTCCTCAATGATCTTACCTTTAGCATTATGAGACTTGCTTCCCCACAAGGGATTGTGGGCATTGAAGTCGCCCATAAGTATAAATGGTGAGGGTAATTGATCAGTGAGGTTTTGAGTTTAGCTTTATCTATAATTGAATTGGGTGGAATATATATAGAACATAATGTAATTGTTTTATCTAATGATAAACGAATTGCAACTGCCTGCAGATCCGTGGTGAGTTGGACTGTGCTATGAATGACGTTGTCCTTCACAAAATGGATGATCCGCCTGCAGCACATTCATCTACCTTAGAAAATGTGCTATACATGTTGTATCCTTTTAAAGATACATTATCATTTTCTTTTAGATGAGTTTCTTGAAGACAAAATGCAATAGGTAAATAAGACTGAACTAGAAGCGTTAACTCGAGAAGATTTATTTTAAGACCTCGGCAATTCCATTGGATGATATTAGTCATGATTTGTTAATAGACGGGCGAATGCTATCGAGTTTGCCAGCATTCTTATTTCGCTCACCCTGAGATTGTGATCTTTCGGGTGGCGCAACACTTTCGATTTCCATTTCTGATTCGTCGTTAAGTGTTGAAAATCTGTTGTATGAGGAGAGTCGTCGATCTCCAGGACCACACGCAGCTGGTTTTACTCCGCCTCGACCCCTACCCGCGACCTCGAATCAGAAGACTTCTGAGAGGATGTATTTGCTGGCTTCTTTGGGACATCCGTCTGTTTTGGAGAACGAAGAGGAGATGGGGCTTTAGTAGACTTTGTACTGGATGCAGAAGATAAACTAGTTTTATTTGATGCAGATGAAGGAGGACTATTGGAGATGGAAGAATCATCTATGTCACTGGGAAGATCCCAGACAGATTCACCGCCCCAACTGTCTGATTTAACTGTATCTTTTTTATTTGATTTCTTTTTTTCATTTTTTTCCGATGATGACATTGAGCTCTGTAAGGAAGATTGTGTTGACTGAGTACTGGTTTTAGAAGGTGTTGGTTTTCTTGGAATTAATATTTTATCGTTAGGTTCTGTTTCAACAGGCAGCATTGTAAATGTCTCAGCATCAATTGGCCAGGTCATTCGAGTTTGTGTATGCTCGTGACTGAATGAGCGGACAACTTTGCTGGCGTACGATGGTCTGTTCGAAACAAGGAGATCATTCGAAACAGAAGCTATCTGTTTAGCTTCTGGGTAACTGATGTTTCTTTCTGTTTTAATTTTGATAATATTTTTTTCTTTAACGTAAACAGGGCAGTCCCTAGATGATGAAAAATGGGACTCACCACAGTTTACGCATTTAGAAGATTCAGAGCTACAGGTTGTTCCCTCGTGTCCTTCGTCAGAACACTTGAAGCATCTCTGCGTACCACGACATTGTTTGGTTCCATGACCAAACTTTTGACAAGTGAAGCATCGAATTGGGTTAGGGATAAACCTGTCAACTCTGATTCTGAAGCAACCTAAAGTAATCGATGAAGGAGGAGTTGGAGTTCTAAAGGTCAAAAGATATGTATTTAATTTGGTTATAGTTCCATTCTTTTTTATTTGAAATCTAACAACATCAGTTACACCTTGGCTGGAAAGTTCCTCACAGATTTCTTCCACGGTAAGGTCACCAAGGTATTGACTTCTGTCTCGAATGATCCCCTTACAGCTGTTCAAACTGTTGTGAGGAGAGGCAGAAACAGGAAAGTTTGTAATTGTTTTCATTGTAAGCAAATTTGTTGATTGAGTTTTGTTGGAACATTCAACCAACAAATTCCTGATCTCATTTTTGAAACTTTTTAACAGTACCAGCAACGCTTTGTATTTGTTTGTGAATCACAAAGGAGATATTTTTGAAATTGGTTTTCATCTGTACAATCTATCTACACGAGGTATCGGATTTAACGTCCCCATTGTTACCGGATCCTTTTAATTATTCAATTTTGTTGTTGATATGTTAATGCCAAATTGTGTACATCATGAATTTAATTAATAAAATATGTTTACACTAACGTCCCCATTCTGACCGGACGTGGCTGCGTACTTGATACATCCCGCACAGCCAAACGACCCACTTTGGCAAGGGTTTTACTGCCGGTCGGAAGAAAACCTGTAGTGACCATATTTCTATTTCCCAGTCACGCTTGGGGATTCAATGAGTTGTAGACAACTTATCGTGTGTACAAAAAGGTTCACGAATCACCATTTTTCGTAATGGGGCAGCACCGGAGTAATTTTAAAGTACCTGTCCATCTAAGAATCATGCAGAGTGCTGTGTATTGGTGATTTATCTATATAGCTGAAATTGACGAAATCTAGGTGATAAAAGCACTATGCAATCAGGACACCTTCTGCAGAGCTTTAATAAAATATATGCATGGTTTTCCTCTTAACACCCTTTGATGATTAAAACTTGAAATTTCACCAGGTGCACATATGCCCAATTTCAATTTACATTGGTTTGATGCTGTTATGAATTAAAATGGGCGAATGGAGCTTACTCCTACTCATCAAAACAAACAAGGATATTTCAAGATTAATGTCATATAGAAATGAAATTAACGGTTAAATTAAATATAAATTCAGTTTAAAAGTATATGCTTTACCATTAAATTGTAATCGATAAATAGTTTTAATGCAACATTGCAAATTTCTCAGGACTATTCTCTACATTCAGATGTGGAATATCAGCCTTATGAACTGACGAATCTGGAAGTTACTTTTAACTTCCGCATGAAAATGATTTAATTAAAATTGAGAGTTGCCTTAAGGACGTAACAAGTCACATCAAGAATGTTGCTACAGAATTCTGATATCGTCATTTAAGTTTGGGTGCAACTATGACAACAAGTGAATTATTTTTGTATAGTATGGATGTATTTTTTTTTTTTTCTATACAGATATATTACAGTGTGCCCATTACATAGATATAACTAAGGATCTACTTCAAACAAGAGAGAACACGCAGCCAACCTTCTAATCCTGGAAATGGGAATAAAGTCAGAGGAGTGACACTTGAAAAACAATTCCATGTACACTTGATATTGCATTTAATCGTATATTTATGGAAATATAAACAAACTATCTTGAAATATGGTGAAGTAATGAGATCAGATGAAAATGTGAGATTTTTCAATTGCAAGTTAACAGTTTATTCGCATGCAATTCAAGAATGACCTATAACGAGAGTACTGTAGCTTATAACGTGAATATGGGAAATATTTATTTTCTAACGTATTTTATTATAATTGATGACGTTAATCTACATAGATGACGAATTCTCCTTTACTACCTCTTTATAAATGATGTATTTACTTTGATCTGTATCATCATTATGTTAAAGTCGAGAAAACATTTTGCTCGTTGCACGTTGTTCCTGGGTTTTGAATCCACCTGATTTTACCAGTTAGTTAATTACACAACGATTCTGTATATCTGTCGATAAGTTCATAATCAAAACCAATAAATTATTCTTGGTGTGGATCTGCTAAATGATATTCCAGAAACTCGTCTTTACTCATTTTAAAAGAGAGACGACCAACTCGTGATGGCGTCAATAAAATTTACGATGGGGTGATTTCAACTTCACCACTTGGAACTTTTGGTTTAATAGCTTACTAGTGAGCAGCAACCCTCTATCAAGGAAATCATGATAGGAAAAACAAGCCCTTGAATATCGTATCAACTGGGAGATATATACTCCGTATGCAGGCGCTGCTGGAATGTTGCTCCATAGAAATTGAAAGTTTATAATTCGGAAGCTGAAATCATCTTTTATGTCGTAAAGCTTTGTTTTCAACCGACCCTCATTGTCAATGTCTAGATGCAAGTCAAGATATGAGGCAGACTTATCTGTATCTGTTGTATCCTTTTTCTCAAGTTCGATGGGATAGAAGCGTTCAACATAGTCGTCAAATTTTGAATTATTTAGTGAGAGAACATCATCTATATAGCGGAAAGTAAAGTTAAAGCATACTTGTATCTAAAAGAGGGACGAAAGATACCAGAGGGACAGTCAACTTGTATCTAAGTTGTCCATTCTTTTGAAAAAGCGGGACCAACTCTTTCAATTTGTCGTTTAGTTTGGAATGGGAAATACTTTTGTAAAAGTCAAATGTTTTAATACCATTGCAAGATTTAAGAGTCTTAGATTGTATGTTCTCTAAAGAAATCCAATCTTTCCAGAACAAAAAACGTAACATTAAAATACCATCCACTTGTGTGTGAATACATCATATACAATCTTTACGTTGCACTTCGCCAGAGGAAAGGATAATTTTTATTTTTATATGAATCATATAGATGATTGATATAAAAATAAAAAATAAAAAACCTCAGTTTACTAAAAATGTTTTCATATGTGTAAGTCTTTATTTTCTTTTCACAGATTTATTGAGAGCGATACCAACAAGGTAGAGATAGCGGTGGTACCTCAGTAGCAGAATGGAAGTGATTGTGGTCCATTCACAATGTTTAACTTGAACCAGCTGTAATGGTATAATCATATGCAGGCCTTATTTAAAATTGAATGCATATGTTATGTAATTTTATGGGTGTAAAGCATTGACTAAAGCACATTTTGTATGAACTGTGAAACCGCTTCATACTTATAATGTGTGCACAATCAACACTTATGTATTTGTACAGGAGAATATTTTGCAGGTTTTATTATATATGGAAAAATTGCCCTTCGAACGAACTTTGTAAAAAAACTTGTCCTCACTTTGAAGTGGGTTTAATTGTTCATCTGATCATAGTTTTCTATGTAACATTTATCAGTTTTATGTTAATTGTAAATATTTTATACGTATTTTTCAATCTTGACATATATCTCTCAATTTTAATAAAATTATGTTGATCATTTTATATTCTAAATCGTAAATGAGCTTTACTTCTTTATTTACAGGTTGACCATTGGCCTTACATACGCTATTACAAGCTGCACAAAAGCAGTAAAGGGTGGGTACCAGAATCTGTGTTACACAGTATAATACCAGAAGACATACATAAAAGAAAAGCGCCACCTACAGTAAAAAGAGCGGAAGTTTGAAAATAAAACCCAAAGAACAAGGTTAATTTAAACCTCGATTTTTGCTATAAACTGACTATTTCTACTATTATTGAACATCATACAACACATTTTGAAGATGGGATGCGACACAAGGCAGTGGAGGATGAGAATTGGTTCATTTTGTCATCAAGTCTGTAGGAACAAAATCAAATATCCCGCCATGATGTTAAACCCTAATCGGATTACCAACTTAAAACTTTTATTGAGAATAACTTTGTGCATCAGTGCAATTTTGCTGCTTAGTGGGGATGTAGAATTAAATCCGGGCCCTCCTCCAACAACAGACATATATAAGAGGAGTGTGTCTTTTATGAGTTTGTTCAATAATGGTCTTGGGTTTGTCTGTTTTATAGTTTTACAGCTTTTGGATTACTCCTTATGTATTTTATTCTTCTTTCCGGTAGAAATAAAATGAGATGTGGGGCTAATGTCAACGAGACATCAACTCTCAAAAAGTCTCTTTTGGAATTATGCAAATGGTTTAAATAAGATTCCCCATAATAATGCATCTGTATTAAAAATTACCCTTTGGTAGATGCATGCTAAAAGGGAATATATTATTCAGCTGTCTCTTTTCCATACAACAAACTATGGGTTGTCTGGTGTTTGTCCAACATTAATTAGAGGTTGTCTTTTGTTTATACAACATTTTTGAAGGTATATGTTTTTCTAATATTGCGACTGGTGTCCAGATAAACTGACTTTAAAAGGTTTAAGGACTTTAATATGATTTTAATGTGTCTACTCCAAAAAACATCTTGATGTAATGTGTCATAGCGAAGTAATTCACTCTTAGTCATGTCTCGTACAACATATATTCAAACGAATAAGTTTAAGTGTTATAATAAAGAACGATTAAAATTGTTGCAACACAAAGTTTCGGTCGAAACGATGAATTTTACAGGTATCCATATTGTCATCCCGAGGAATGTTTTAATTGAAGTGCTAAATATTCTAAACAAAACTATATCAAACCATTAAGTTATATATAAATTCAGTGATATTAAGTTAATAATGTCCTGGTTTGCTTACGATTCATTTACTGTCGTCCGAACCAGTAAAATATTGCAATTTCGTGAAAACGTGATTTTATTGTTTTATATAAGTCTACATACACGCCTATAAGGCATTTGTTATTCGTTAAAGATGCAAATTCATGGTTCATTTTAAACCACAAAACCCTGGACATTTAGTGTCCAATGATTTATTGTTTTGATTGTTGGTTGCTTAACGTTCAGTGTAAAATAGTTTATGCATGTTTAGGCCGGGAACAAATTACCAATTAATACTGAAGAAGGTCCTGTGATAAGGGCTGTCCAGGGTAAACGTCGGGGAAATTTAGACTGCCACTGGAAAATGAGGGCATATTGGAGAGGAATAAAAAAAATGCTATGCAACAGGCCGCATCCGGACATCTCAAAGAGTTTTATTGTTATAAAACAGAACGATTAATGTTATTGCTTCACACGATGCTTTTGGGTTCACACGATGAATTGCATAGTTAGCCATATTATTACTATCCACTTAATCATGGTTATAGTTACGCGTCTTAATTAATATAAAACTCGTTAGTGTTTATTATTCTTGTGGATTAAATTAAAACGTCAGTCATCAGAATATTATACTTTATTTGGAGTTTTATCCATTTTATAATATTAGGATGTGCAATCTTCCATGAAAAATGTAAAGATTGTTAGGTAGATGTACTTTCATTTTAAGTTTATGTTGTAAATGAGAGTATCCATATGTTTTTCTGTGTGGAAGTGAACACATACTAGTACCTCTTTATTTATGTTTAAGTAAAGACACCTTTTATATCGGGATACCCTAATGTCTTTATGTATGAAGGGGTGTACCTATTCGATTTGTTTTATATGGAGGTATAATTTATGCTGACCTATACACACTTTCCGGTTTTCAGCCCTCCTATTCAAATCAAATGTAGGTTTACTTGTGATACCTTTGATTATAATACAAGGAAACCTCAAATCCTAGCATCAACAAACAAGATCTGATATGCACGGGTTTATAGCAGTGTATGTCATTTAAAACGTAACTGGATACTGAAATCTAAAAACCTCTCGAACGCACCTATCGAAACGTTCCTGGAAAAGATGATCAAATTTAAACAAGAGTGCACACGCTGAAATGTCTCGCCTACTATACTGACCATTGATTTTATGTTGATAGTCCTACATATAAAGTTTTACTTCAAGTATCACATTAACATTTATGATCCAAAAAATGAGGTCAAGGTCAGATAAACCAAGGCGGAAATATATGTACACCTTTAATACAATTATTCCATACACAGAATATAGATGACCTTTTGCTTATAGTATAAAAGAAACAGACCAAACCATGGAAATTCTATATTGACCAATGAAAATGAAGTCAAGGTCAGATGAACCCTGCCAGACAGACATGTACACCTTAAAATCATTCCAAGCACCAAATATAGTTGACCTATTGCTTATAGTATCTGAGAAACAAAGTTAACCAGGAAAACTGAACATTGACCAATGAACCATGAAAATGAGGTGAAGGTCAGGTGATACCTGCCAGACAGACATATACACCTGACAATCATTCCATACACCAAATATAGTTGACCTATTGCTTAAAGTTTAAGAAAACAGAAAAACACAAAAACTTAACACAAGCAATGAACCATGAAAATGAGGTCATATAAAACCTGCCAGACTGACATGTACATCGTAAAATATTTCCATACACCAAATATAGTTGACCTACTGCATACAGTATTAGAAAAACAGACCAAAACACAAAAACTTAACATTGAGCAATGAACCGTGAAAATGAGGTCAAGGTTAAATAAAACCTGCCACACTGACATGTACATCGTAAAATATTTCCATACACCAAATATAGTTGACCTACTGCATACAGTAGATTGATTGATTGGTGTTTGCTTTACGCCGCATGAGCACAAAAGGCTATATAGAGTTGTCTCATTGGCACTCATACCACATCTTCTTATATCTATATATCGCGGCGAGAGCTAATTCAAATATTTAACAATTTAAAGTATATTTTAAAATCAGACAAAAGGTCGGTCCTTCAATACACTAAAACTCAAGTCTAAATCAAAATTGTTTATATACAAATAAAATACAACGCTAAGATAACGTGATAAAATTAAAATCATTTTAATTCTATACAACATTTTATATTTTATAATATATTCCAACTTCTTTTAAGAATGAAACAATATTTGTAATTGGAACGCTATCAAATAAATCATACATATTATTGACATTGAAATGCTTCCTACGAATATCAGCAAAGTCAATACAATTAAAACATGTTTAATAGTATACTTGCAGTTGCAAGGTATACATTGTGGTTCTTCTTCATTTTCAGAAGATACTCATGTGTTATTCTAGTATGACCAATACGGCATCTAGAAATAGCACACTGATCTTTTCTGCACATTAAAGTGTTTAAAGGTTTACCTAATTTAGGTTTAATTTCATGTAATTTATTTTCATCTTTTTACTCCATTCATTTTCCAATATATAAAAACGTATTCTCTAATATTAGATCTAAAATCAGTATATGGTATATAACAGTTAGATAAGGGATCATCCAGGGCAATTTTGCTTCCTGGTCCACAACCGTGTTTCCATGGATTCCAACATGACTCGGAACCCATAGAAAATTCCTCATTACATATAAAATCTTGAGAATTATCGGGTTTTAATTTTAGTATGTTGTATAGCTTGTAAGCATGAAAGTGAATCAGAACATATAATAAATTTGGATTTGTCTGAAGTAGCAATAAATTTCAAAGCCAAAATTATTGCCTTTGCTTCAGCAGTAAATATGGATGCGGTTGAAGACAAATGGAGAGTCGCAGCTCTGTCTCCAAAGACAGCAGCAGATGCAACTCGGTTACCATCCTTCGATCCATCTGTATAAACAGTTGAAAAATCTGAATAATTTGTCTTAATTTCAGCAAAATGTTGTTGAATTAAAAGAGGGTTTGTTTCCGTTTTTTTTTTTTTTTGTATTTACGGAGATCAAATATCATTTTCGGTTTTGGAAGTTCCCATGGAGGGCATTTGCAAGTTTCAACTTGTGCAACAGATTTTAAATCAAAAGTGGTTAAATGTGGTTTTAAACGAATGGCTTATGGAGGATTTTGTTTTCATGTTTTGCAAATATATCTTTATAAATGGGATTAAAAACACAGCTGTAGGCAGGATTTCTGGATATGCTTTTAGCTTGACAGCGTATTGAAGTCCAAGCTTTAAACGCCTGTTGGAGAATGAGTGCTCATCAGCCTCTACATACAGACTCTCAACTGGTGAGGTTTTAAAGGCGCCAAGACACAAACGCAAACCCTGGTGATGCACAGCATCGAGAATCTGTATGTAGGACTTCCGTGCAGAGCCATACACTATTGAACCATATATAAATTAGTAAGATGTTGCGATCAGCACCCCAGTCAGTGCTGCCGACAACTTTTAAAATATCTAATGCTTTTAAACATCTAGATTTCAACATTTTGATATTGGGTAGAAAGGTTAACTTTTATCGAAAACTAACCCAAGAAATTTGGTTTCATCAACTATTTTAATTGGGTTTCCGTACAATTCAATGAGTTGTAGACAACTTATCGTGTGTACAAAAGGTTCACGAATCACCATTTTTCGTAATGGGGCAGCACCGGAGTAATTTTAAAGTACCTGTCCATCTAAGAATCATGCAGAGTGCTGTGTATTGGTGATTTATCTATATAGCTGAAATTGACGAAACCTAGGTGATAAAAGCACTATGCAATCAGGACACCTTCTGCAGAGCTTTAATAAAGTATATGCATGGTTTTCCTCTTAACACACTTTGATGATTAAAACTTGAAATTTCACCAGGTGCACATATGCCCAATTTCAATTTACATTGGTTTGATGCTGTTATGAATTAAAAATGGGCGAATGGAGCTTACTCCTACTCATCAAAACAAACAAGGATATTTCAAGATTAATGTCATATAGAAATGAAATTAACGGTTAAATTAAATATAAATTCAGTTTAAAAGTATATGCTTTACCATTAAATTGTAATCGATAAATAGTTTTAATGCAACATTGCAAATTTCTCGGGACTATTCTCTACATTCAGATGTGGAATATCAGCCTTATGAACCGACGAATCTGGAAGTTACTTTTAACTTCCGCATGAAAATGATTTAATTAAAATTGAGAGTTGCCTTAAGGACGTAACAAGTCACATCAAGAATGTTGCTACAGAATTCTGATATCGTCATATAAGTTTGGGTGCAACTATGACAACAAGTGAATTATTTTGTATAGTATGGATGTATTTTTTCTTCTATAGATATATTACAGTGTGCCCATTACATAGATATAAACTAAGGATCTACTTCAAACAAAAGCGAACACGCAGCCAACCTTCTAATCCTGGAAATGGGAATAAAGTCAGAGGAGTGACACTTGAAAAACAATTCCATGTACACTTGATATTGCATTTAATCGTATATTTATGGAAATATAAACAAACTATCTTGAAATATGGTGAAGTAATGAGATCAGATGAAAATGTGAGATTTTTCAATTGCAAGTTATTCGCATGCAATTCAAGAATGACCTATAACGAGAGTACTGTAGCTTATAACGTGAATATGGGAAATATTTATTTTCTAACGTATTTTATTATAATTGATGACGTTAATTTACATAGATGACGAATTCTCCTTTACTACCTCTTTATAAATGATGTATTTACTTTGATCTGTATCATCATTGTGTTAAAAGTCGACAAAACATTTTGCTCGTTGCAAGTTGTTCCTGGGTTTTGAATCCACCTGATTCTACCAGTTAGTTAATTACACAACGATTCTGTATATCTGTCGATAAGTTCATAATCGAAACCAATAAATTATTCTTGGTGTGGATCTGCTAAATGATATTCCAGAAACTCGTCTTTTACTCATTTTAAAAAAGAGAGACGACCAACTCGTGATGGCGTCAATAAAATTTACGATGGGGTGATTTCAACTTCACCACTTGGAACTTTTGGTTTAATAGCTTACTAGTGAGCAGCAACCCTCTATCAAGGAAATCATGATAGGAAAAACAAGCCCTTGAATATCGTATCAACTGGGAGATATATACTCCGTATGCAGGCGCTGCTGGAATGTTGCTCCATAGAAATTGAAAGTTTATAATTCGGAAGCTGAAATCATCTTTTATGTCGTAAAGCTTTGTTTTCAACCGACCCTCATTGTCAATGTCTAGATGCAAGTCAAGATATGAGGCAGACTTATCTGTATCTGTTGTATCCTTTTTCTCAAGTTCGATGGGATAGAAGCGTTCAACATAGTCGCCAAATTTTGAATTATTTAGAGAGAGAACATCATCTATATAGCGGAAAGTAAAGTTAAAGCATACTTGTATCTAAAAGAGGGACGAAAGATACCAGAGGGACAGTCAACTTGTATCTAAGTTGTCCATTCTTTTTTGAAAAAAAGCGGGACCAACTCTTTCAATTTGTCGTTTAGTTTGGAATGGGAAATACTTTTGTAAAAGTCAAATGTTTTAATACCATTGCAAGATTTAAGAGTCTTAGATTGTATGTTCTCTAAAGAAATCCAATCTTTCCAGAACAAAAACGTAACATTAAAATACCATCCACTTGTGTGTGAATACATCATATACAATCTTTACGTTGCACTTCGCCAGAGGAAAGGATAATTTTATTTTATATGAATCATATAGATGATTGAAATAAAAATAAAAATAAAAACCTCAGTTTACTAAAAAGTTTTCATATGTGTAAGTCTTTATTTTCTTTTCACAGATTTATTGAGAGCGATACCAACAAGGTAGAGATAGCGGTGGTACCTCAGTAGCAGAATGGAAGTGATTGTGGTCCATTCACAATGTTTAACTTGAACCAGCTGTAATGGTATAATCATATGCAGGCCTTATTTAAAAATTGAATGCATATGTTATGTAATTTTATGGGGTGTAAAGCATTGACTAAAGCACATTTTGTATGAACTGTGAAACCGCTTCATACTTATAATGTGTGCACAATCAACACTTATGTATTTGTACAGGAGAATATTTTGCAGGTTTTATTATATATGGAAAATTGCCCTTCGAACGAACTTTGTAAAAACTTGTCCTCACTTTGAAGTGGGTTTAATTGTTCATCTGATCATAGTTTTCTATGTAACATTTATCAGTTTTATGTTAATTGTAAATATTTTATACGTATTTTTCAATCTTGACATATATCTCTCAATTTTAATAAAATTATGTTGATCATTTTATATTCTAAATCATAAATGAGCTTTACTTCTTTATTTACAGGTTGACCATTGGCCTTACATACGCTATTACAAGCTGCACTAAAGCAGTAAAGGGTGGGTACCAGAAGCTGTGTTACACAGTATAATACCAGAAGACATACATAAAGAAAAGCGCCACCTACAGTAAAAAGAGCGGATTGATTGTTGTTTGATTGTTGTTTGCTTTACGCCGCATTAGCACAGAAAGGCTATATCGCGGCGAGAGCTAATTCGAATATTATAACAGTTTAAGGTATATTTTTAAAATCAGACAAAAGGTCTTTCAATAAACTAAAACTCTAGACTAAAGCAAATAGATTATTTACAAATAAAATCAACACTAAGATAATGTGATAAAATTAAAATCGTTTTAAATATAACAACATTTTTATATTTTATAATATATTCAATTTCTTTTAAGAATGAAACAATATTTGTAAATGGAACATTATTAAATAAATCATACATATTATTGACATTGAAATGGTTCTTACGAATATCAGCAAAGTCAATACAATTAATTAAAACATGTTTAATAGTATACTTGCAGTTGCAAGGTACACATTGTGGTTCTTCTTCATTTTTAAAAGATACTCGTGTGTCACTCTAGTATGACCAATTCGGCATCTGGAAATAACACACTGATCTTTTCTGCACATTAAATTATTAAAGGTTTACCTAAATTAGGTTTAATTTCATGTAATTTGTTACCATCTCTTACTCCATTCATTTTCAAAATATTAAAACATATTCTCTAATATTAGATTTAAAATCGGTATATGGTATATCACAGTTAGATAAAGTGTCACCCAGGGCATTCTTTGCCTCAAGGTCTACAGCTGTGTTTCCATGGATTCCAACATGACTCGGCACCCATAGAAATATTATTTCTTTAAGAAGAATTTTTAAATTCCTCATTACATATAAAATTTTGAGAATTGTTGGGTTTTTAATTTTAGTATTTTGTATAGCTTGTAAGCATGAAAGTGAATCAGAACATATAATAAATTTGGATCTATCTGAAGAAGCAATAAATTTCAAAGCCAAAATTATTGCTTCTGCTTCAGCAGTAAAGATGGATGCAGCAGATGGCAAACGGAGAGTTGCAGCTCTGTCCCTGAAGACAGCAGCAGATGCAACTCTGTCACCATCTTTGATCCATCAGTATAGACAGTTGAAAAATCTGAATAATTGGCTTTAATTTCAGCATAGTGTTGCTGAATTAAAGAGGATTTGTTTCACTTTTATTGTGTTTACGGAGATCAAATATCATTTTGGTTTGGGAAGTTCCCATGGAGGACATTTGCAAGTTTCAACTTGAGCAACAGATTTTAAATCAAAAGTAGCTAAATGTGGTTTTAAACGTATACCTAACGGAGGAATTTTATTTTCATGTTTTGCAAAAATATCTTCATAAATTGGATTAAAAACACAGCTGTAGGCAGGATTATCTGAATAGGCTTTTAGTTTGACAGCATATTGAAGTCCAAGCTTCAAACGTCTGTCAAAGTGAATGCTCATCAGCCTCTACATACAGACTCTCAACTGGTGAGGTTTTAAAGGCGCCAAGACAGAGACGCAAACCCTGGTGATGAACAGCATCGAGAATCTGTATGTAGGACTTCCGTGCAGAGCCATACACTATAGAGCCATAATCTAGTTTGGATCTAACTAGAGATCTATATAAATTAAGTAAAATGTTGCGATCAGCACCCCAATCGGTACTGCCGACAACTTTTAAAATATCTAATGCTTTTAAACATCTTGATTTTAACATTTTGATATGGGGGAGAAAGGTTAATTTTTTATCAAAAAGTAACCCTAGAAATTTGGTTTCATCAACCATTTTAATTGGGTTTCCATATAAAGTGAGTTCTGGATCAAGATGTAATTTCCTTTTGTTACAGAAATGCATCCCAACCGTTTTAGATGAGGAAAATTTAAAACCATTTTCCGAGGCCCATTTTCAATTCTTCCAAGACATAATTGTAATTGTCGTTCAATGTTATTCATATTTTGCCTCTGTAACATATTAAAAATCATCAACATACAATGAACCTTCAATATTACTTTTCAAAACTTCAACAAGACTGTTAATTTTAAGACTAAATAATGTCACAGACAAAATACTCCCTGAGGGACACCCATCTCTTGATCATACAGATCAGACATGGTTGAATTAACTCTAACATTAAATTGTCTGTTAGAGAAAATTAGAAATAAAATTTGGCATATTGCCTTTCAACCCCATATCAAAAGATCTTTCAAAATACCATACTTCCATGTAGTGTCATAGGCCTTTTCAAGATCGAAAAGACCGACACCACATGTTCATTTTCGCAAAACCATTACGGACAAATGATTCGAATCGGACAAGATGATCAAGAGTACTGCGGCCCTGTCGGAATCCACCTAAGGAGAGTAGTATAGTACTTGTACTTTTATAAAAAAAACGTTATTAAAACACCAAAAAAACAACAAAAAATTTCAAAAAAACAAAAATAAAAAAGGTCAGGAGAACACACCGCGAAAAATTCTGTTGGATTTTGGAGAAAAAAAATCAATTTTACTTTTAAAATGAAACAACCTACAGCTCCTGATTTATCAATGGATATACCATTATATCCAGAATTACCTATAGAAGATGGACAAAATTATAGACTACAAAAATAACAGAAATAGAAAAACATTAATAAATGAGAGAGATAAACGAAAATCACTATACAAAAATATAAACGCGGAGTTAATGTTACTGATGGTGTTGATACAAGTTTAATTTCGACATCTGTTGTTTTAGCTGGTATAGGAATTGCTTTTCCTATCTTTCTTCCCATACAAATTGCAGCTGTTGTATGTGGAAGTTTAGGAGGTCTAGTTAAATTAATTAGAAGAAAGTTGACAACAAAATCAAAAAACATTATGAAATTAAAACAATGGCAGAATGCAAGTTAAACAGCATAAAAGATTTAATATCAAAATCTTTAACTGACGGACAGATAAGTGCAGATGAATTTAAACTTATTTTAGATGAATTAGAAAATTTAATGAGATGAAAAAAATAAAAAAGTAATTTTAAAAGTTTACCAGATGATGAAAGAAAAAACTAATTGAGGAAACAGAAAATAGAGTAAAAACGAATTAAAAAAAAATGGAAAATCTTTGATTTTCTTTAATAAAATCGTTATACGAATTTTAGTTGATAACGGAATCCACCAAACTATGAATCAATTTTAATTAAATAAATGGATGAAGAAACAAAAGAAAAATTAGTAAAATGTAAAATAATGTTAAATAAAAATTTAATTATTTTTATCTTTTTAACAGGTTCTTTTATTGTTTATTATCTAATATTTTAGATGAATAAAATGGCTGAAGAAGGTTATGAGTTTGATAATCCTGAGTTTAAAAATAATGATTATGATGAGAAGAAGAAACGTCTTTTCAAGATGATGAAGAGTTTCAAAATAACATAAATAAGGAATTTGAAAAATTAAGATATTTATCATACAATGACACTAAAATTCGCGAAAAGAAATTACCAAAAAATGATAAAAAGATTTTATAACAAAAATAATGAATTATATTCAAACCAAAGAAGATTTTACCAAAGAAGAAGATTTTAATGGAAGAACAATGTTGTATGTAAAAGATGAATATGGTAGGAAATTGCATTAACATATATATCAAAGGAGTATTAAAATTTTATAAATTTAGCACTTTTCAAAGAAAATACGGTGTTAATTTTGTTAGAGATGTTTTAGGTGTAGATGATTATAAAATATCTGAAAGAACAATAAAAAGTAGAGCAGAGTTTCAGAGAATGTTAAATGAAGCACCAATTTGTGAACTCAATAATATAGAAATTCCATTACAAGAAATATCTACACAACAAGAAGCAAGAATTAGAAACAGCAAGTAATTCAGAAACATATGTAAAGAAATAGAAACTTCTTTTATAGAAGAAGGGACAACTAACAAAGAAATGGAAACTCAAACATATATGACAAAAAGAAATGGATAGTGTAATCAATGCAACAACAGTAAAAGAAGAGATTGCAAATGAATTATCAAAACTGAATGAAACAAATAAAGACTTAACAAAAGAAAATACCAAATTTAGAACAAGCTAAAGAAGATGATGAATTTCAAACAAATAGAATAAGTAGTCGAATAAGAGAGTTGGAATCTGAGAGAAGTGTGAGACTAGAAGTAATTAATATTAATAAAGAAAACTACGTAGTCAAGTAAACAGAATTAAAGAGACAATACGTAAAGTATTAAAAGACACAACATTAGGTGAAAGAATAAGAACATTATTCAGAGAACAAGGAATTACAATAGTTAGTATTTTAACTGCTTTTGGAATGGTTATTGGTGTTATTGTTGAGGCATTTACTGGTGGAACTACTTCTCCTTCTCCTCCTCCTCCACCACAAGGTGGTGTACAAGACTGGATAAAAACAATTAAAAATCTTGGAAAACTATTATCTTTTCTTGCAGGAAAATTAGCAGCTGCATTACCAGGTATTATAGGTTCTATTGTATCTTGGTTATTGTCTGTAACAAAAGACGTAGTAAATTGGTTTGCAAACAACTTATGGGCTTTGCTTGTTTTGGTTGTTGGTTTATTGTATGCTGCTGCTAGGAATATTTAAAAATAAATTAATAAATTTTATAAATAATAAGTGCTGTAATACCTAATACAATACTTCCAAATATTATTGCTTTTTATTATCTTCGTGTTCGTCATATTCATTTTTGTGTTGGTTCTATTTGAACTGGTTTTGATTTTTGGTTCTGATTTTTGGTTCTGATTTTTTGTTCTGATTGATATTGTTGAATCGGTTTTGGTTTATTTGGTTGGAAATCGACAGGATCGAGACCGGTAAAATCAAAATTTTATTATTTAAATCATCATTTAAACCGAGTGTTTGATTTTCTGTTGCAATTACAATTTTGTTGTTATAACCAACAATGGTGTCAATTTGTAATACCATATCACTGGGAGACATATATAAACCAAGTCCATAAGCATAATCAACTTTACTTCTTGCATATTTAAAACATTTTCATAATTCGATATCTGGGTGGGTAAATCGATAGGACTATTTATTACATCTTGTACATTTGCTAAGAATTGTTTTTGCATCAAATCCTGTTCCTACTTTTAATATTTCTACCCTTGTTTGAGATTGTGCCCTAATAATGCCCATACAAACATTCTAATACTTTCATTGATACGTTCAATACCTGCTTTTGTAAAACCTCTGATTTATCTAATATAAATGTTGTCCAAGCCATGCTTATATCTTTTGTATGACGAATTGTATCATGAATATTAAAGAAGGACCATCCCTGAATGATGATATCTGTATTCACCACTTGGTTTATAATATTCAGAAAAGGTTCCTAATCCTTTAGATGATGATTCTACTTTTGTCTCCAATCTGTATTTGGAGAACATCAAATTCATTGCATAATTTTTGATATGCAGCTTTGTCATATGAGTTTTTGTAATAACAGAAAGAAGAATCTGTTGGTAAAGGTGATTTAAGTTCTTTAAAATTCTGGCAATGCAATAATATAAATGAAACATATAAAGTGATTTAGTAAGATTTGAAGTATTTTGTATATGATCATTATAAAAACACCACATCCTGTACTTGCACAGACTGCAAAGTTTAACTGACATTGCCACCAATCAAACGAAGAATGAATCCATGTATTCCATGGTTCGTTGGTGTGTAATGATGGGTTTTGATATTTTGAAATAAATCAGGAAAGCTGTTTTAAAGTTTTCTTTTGATTTACAAATATTATTTGATCGACAAGATTTATATCTTTTCAGAATATTTAATACCTGGATTATATGAAACATTAGGATTATATTTAAATTCTTTTGTTATCATTTTTATATTAAAATGTTTCATACTATTTCAAATATTGATAATACAATAAACTTAGAACAATACATTGATAACAGAGATGGAAATAAACGTATTGGTTTAAAATCTATAAGATATAGTGTAGGTTGGTATAATGTTTATGATGGAGTTATAAGACAAACAGGAGAAAGAGTTCATAGGATTAAAGATGGTTATTATAGTTTCCAACAAATAGCGGATGAATTTAAAAAAGATATTGTATTATCCGTAAATGAAACAAATGGTATTGCGTCATTAAACACTCTATTGAGTTAAGGATAAATGAAGATTTGAAAAATATGTTAGGATTTAATAATGAACGTAAATTCGACCTAATGAATTACATTATGGAAAAAATTTGTAGATTTTGCTATCCATAAATCATTGTATATCCATTTGGAACAAGTTAGCACTTCTCATAATTATCTTGATGGTAAGCCAAGTACATTATTGGCTGTTATTCCAGTCGAGAATAAAGAGTTTGGTGAAGTTATAACAGCGAGATCGTATAATGAGTGTTTATAACAGAATTGAAATTAGAAATAAGAGATGAAAATAATAACAAGATAATTAATCATTTACCAATTAATTGTGTTTTAAGTTATATAATTTATTTAATAAAATGAGCATACTTGGTGTCAAAAAAACGTAGATACATCGGAAATAAAAATATTAAATATGAAGAGTGAGCTTCAAACAATGGATACTAAGGATAAAGATTTACGCCGGAGTGTCGCTGCCCTAAGCATCAGAGTTTTAAATGTTGAAAATATAGTTGGTAATATTAAAAATAAACCAGACAGAACAATAATAAGTATATATGCTGAATTGATGGTCCAATACATGGAAATAAAAAGTTTAATTTTGGTGTTGGTGGTGGTTATTATGTAATGAACTTTCCAGGACAAATATTGGGTATTAGTTTAGTAAGTTTAAGAACAAGCACAGATATTATAGCCATTACGATGATGGTTAATGATAAGTCAACTAGTTACAAAATGAGTTTGGATAAGGGTGTCACACACGGTTTTAATAACTTTATACACCTTTGAAGTTAAGGCTGGAGATAGAATAAGTTTTATTAGTATGACTAATAATTCTTTATGTATCAATACTCTAGTATCAGTGGTGAATTATTTTATAACAAATTTAATCCTTAAAAATGTCGGCATACGGAAACAAATTAAATCCTTACAGAAAAATAAGAGAACCCGTGGTGTGAAAGGTATTCGTCAAAGTGTATCAATAACAAATAATCCTTCAACTATTGATCAAAATCAACAGCTATTAGTGAGATTCCCAATCTAAGCAATAATGATGTTATTGTTCCTGGAACAACCAGATTGGCATTTGAAATAGAACTCACATCTACAGACGACAATGCAACTATATCAAAACATAGGAAGAACAATAGTTAAAAAACAACAATTCGTATAAGTGGAAATGAAATTATGTCAATTGATGATAGTGATATTTATCATTGTTATGTTGATTTATGGAAATCTACATCTGAACGTTTAAATATGGCATACCAAGGAATTGGTGAAACAAACATGTTAAAACACAGAGTTGGTGCGGATGATAAATCATCAGACATAGGTGATGAAGCAATTGCAACTGCATATGGTGCAAGATTTTGTATCCCACTTGATTTTGAACTATTAGAAACTCATGCCTTTTATCAAGCAGGTCTTGGTGATAGACTTGAATATGAACTTACATTTAATAATTATAGCAATGTTATTAAATCAACAGATACATCTGCAAGTTATACAATCAAAACATTTGTTTAGAATTTGATATGGTTTCCGATGCAGAATTAGCAAGACAGATAAGACAACAAGTTAATGGTAAGATGGTTATTTTGTACGATAGAATACTAAGACATAGAAAATAACCAAAAACAAATCTGATACATTGTGGAATATAAATTTAAATGTTCCAGCTAGAAGTATGAAAGGAATTCTAATGTTGTTCGAAGATCCTGAAAGAACAAGCACTGAAACTTATTATAATCCTAATATAACAAAAGTAGAAATGACAATAGAAGGTGTTCCAAATCAACTATACAGTCAAGGAATGAAAGCATATCAACAATGGGATGAAATAAATAAATTCTTTGCTTTAAATTCAAAAAGAAATAAAACAACAGAAGAAGTTTTAAGGATTTAAATTTATCCTATACAACATTAGAAAAATATCTTACAACTAATTATGCATTATGGTTAGATTTACGTTCAACAGATGACAACTCATTACACGGTTCAGGTAGAAGAATTGAAAATGCCTCTGAAGGTATAACAATCCAAATAACTAAAACAGCAGGAGCAAATAAATTAATAAATGTTTATCTGTTTGTTATACAAGATGCACAAATTAATTTTGAAGATGGAAGATTTAAAGAAGTTAATTAGCGGTTCCCTTAAAAATGAAACAAACGAGGCGAGATACACTCGATTCCTTTATGAATTACCAAAATATCCCCATTGTGCTATTATATGTGGACAAACAGGATGTGGAAAACAGAGTTTGTTCTTGATTTATTAGAAGGAGAATATAGTGGAGTTTTCAAATATAGTCATACTTTGTCCAACCATCCAATGGAACAAAGCATACAAAAATCGTGAATGGATTGGTGATGTTAGAAACCAAAACAAAAATCTAATAATTGTTAATCCTATTGTTAAAGTGAGAGAAGCGAACGGTTCCCTTATGAAAAGAGAGCTACAAGAACTACTAAGAATGTTCTTTAAAAATATGCTGGTCATCCAACATTATATATCATTGATGACTGCAGTGCAACAAAAGAACTAACAAAGAAAAAGATATGCTGTCCGAGCTTGCATTTTCAGGAAGACACGCGGAACAATCAGTGTGGGTTATTTCACAGAGATACAACTCTGTTTTAAAAGATTTAAGAGAACAAACAAAATGGTTATGCATGTTCTACACAAAAGATAGAGATAGTTTTGATAATTGCCTAAGAGAAATGATGTTATTCTACTTTGGAAGAAAGACAAAGAATAAAGGAAGAACTTAAAAAAAAAATCGTAAATTAATATTAAAGACAGATCAACCTACTGATTATTGGTTACTTAATTGATTTTAGCAATTCTCAGTAATGCTTAAGTAATGCAAGTAATGCTTAAGTAATGCAAATAATTCTTAAATAACCAAAATAAGTAATTCTTAAGAATTTAACCAAAATAAGCAAAATAATGCTTAAGTAATGCTTAAGTAATTCTTAGTAATTTAACCAAAATAAGCAATAAAAAAAATGCTGTTGGAAATACTAACAATTGCAACAAACACTGCAGTCTTATCATTGGTTGGATATGTTGTATTTAATTTTTAAAGTTAAAATAAATTATATCCGTTTTTGAAACGTATAAAATGAATGCTGAAGAATTATTAAGCGAGCAAATTGGAAAACATAAATATTGATGAAGCAGGCAAGTGAACGGTTCCTTCAAGAAAAAAACGCGAGAGATTATCATCTGTTGTTGCTGGTGGGAGTAGTAAACAATATCTGGGTAAAGAATTACAACTGTCAGATATTGATAAAATGACAACAGAGCAAATAAACAAACTATACTGTAAATATGAAGCAAGATTGGGAGCTAGTATGACCAAGACATTAGAAACTCTTTATAAATTTATATGTCATGGGTGTATCAAAGTTTTCAAAGTTGTTAATCCACCAATTTTAATACAAGACTTAGAGGAAGATCCTTTTATCAATAATGCTTTAACTAATACATGTTGTGAACTGTACTATAGATATGGAATGTATCTTGCTCCTTTTACTGCAATATTAACAACAGCAAGACATATCGAACCACTTGCTTCTATTGATTTTAAAAATAAAGATGAAAATAATGACATAAAAATGATGAATGAAAATCCTGAACAAGTAGAAAACAAAAGAAAACAAAGAAGAAAAAAAGTATTTAAAAACCCAAACAAAAGACCCAAAAGAGTAGCTGCTGGTAAGAAAGGTGCAGAAGTAAGAATAAGAAATGCAGAAATGAGAAAAAGTGGAAAAATTAAAAAAAAAATTCAAAAATCAAACAAATAACAAAAGATTCTGATACAGAAACAGATTATGAATCAAACCCTTCGGTTGAGAAACACTCCAGTTCCCTAGTTGATTACAAATTTGTACTTTTCCTATAAGTATTGTTGGATTGGGATTGTTTTTACAACCAAAGTAAAAACCAGAAAGAATGATTAAAGAAATAACAAAACCAGAAAAACAAAAGAAAGAAATTGATCCTTTTGAATTTAATTAAATTTAGTACATTAAAATGACAACACAAAAGACGGAAAACAAATAGCAAATATGTTATATCATGCTGGAGTGGAAACATTGTTAACAGTTGGATATGCAGAAATAGGTAAAAAGTATTTAGAAGGTCAGCACCAAAAGTAGATTTTAACATGAATGATATTTTATATTTATCCATTGATATATTACTTGCAATGGCAACAAAAGATATGTTGATTAAGCAGGTATTATACCTGCTGATATCATGAAGTAATAAAAGGAACCGCTTCTTTATTTTTATTTTGTTTTGGGAATCGCTTGTCGCTCTAATAAAATGGCAAGTGCTTTAGCAATGATGCTTGGTGGGCAATAACAAATGCTTTTGCATTTTCAGGAGTAATTATTTATTTTCACATATGGGTAGTAATGCAAATGAAGAGAAATAAGACATGATAAAGCTATAGAAAAATTAGAAAAGCACAAGCAGAATGGAATAAAAAAGAATACAAAGATTAGATTTTCTTAATGAACAATTACAAAAGGAACATCATGCCGAACATACTTTTGAAGATGTTGACCAAGCAATGAAACAATACTATTACATTACAAGTAAACAATTAACTCCATTATCACCCAAACCTAAACTAAGTGATTTTATACACCATCAGAAGATCAAAAAAAGAGAAATTGCATTTGTTGTTGGTGGTATGGTTTTAACAGGTTTTGTTGTTTGGAAGTTAAAATAAGCGAGCGAAGCGATGATTACCTTGAAGAAAATGATACATTTAAATCTAAAAATATTATTCCTTTGATTAAAGTTTTAAAGAGGGTTATAAAGAAATAACAAAATAAATTAAATTTCAGGACATGGTTTTTCAAAACATATTCATAAACTTTATCTGGTCTAATAAAAGCATCCCAACCAGGAGGAAACTTAGATAACTTTTTACCTTTAAACTTTTCCATTACTTCCATTTGTTTTGGAGTCAAAGGACATTCTCCATCATCTCTTAAACAACATATCTGATAATCTGATAACATTATTCTTCCTAATATAACTTTAGCGTCAGGATCATCTTTCTCAGTATAAGCTTCAATCATTTTTAGTCTTTTATTTTAAAATAAAAATTTAAATTATATATTTTTAATATCCATAAGGAAAACTTCTAATTAAATTTTCATTTTACAATATACCATTCTTTTATCAAACATATAATCATAAGCTTTAACTTGTTTAACTGTTTTAAGTTGATGATCTTTTCCTATTTTATATTATTATATTTAACAGTTTCATATTTTTCATTTTCATCAGTAACTATTTTTATTTTTTATCTAATGTAATCTTTTTTCTACTTCAGCATTTAATCTAAAACCTTTACAACAGCTAACTAGTTTTTCTGTATCTAGTTTCATAGAATAATCTTTTGGACCAGCAGATATAAATTGTTTTATATGATTTAGCGTTATGTTTTGAAACAATTTCATCTGTTAAATCTCTAATTTATTTCCCATCATACTTTCTATTTTTTACAAGCTTCAGAACCATCATCATTATAAATACAAGAATCTGTATCCATGTATAAAACTCTTTCTTGAAGAATATCCAATAGTTCGTATAATTTTAATCTAGCATGTGCTGTTGTAAACAAAGCTATATAAACATTTACACTTGGATTAGGTTTAGAGTATTCTTCTTTATTTTTATATTCTGTTAAAACAATATCTTCATCTAATATCATAGTACTTATATCTTTATATTTTCATTAAATACTATTTTAGTTATATGTTCTAAAGAAAACAATATTCTTTTGTGTAAAATTATCTCTCATACCAAAATGTCCCATAAATTATTTAAACATATTTTAGCTATAAATCTTAATCCTGAATTGTACTTTTGTCAATATCTAGATCATAAGCAGTATATCTATAATGTATTGTATTTTGGTTTTACATTCTTTATCGTTTTTACAATCATTTTACAATATTTAGGATCACATTTACATCCTGAAGCTTCTTGTTTATATTTCATAAACGTATCTACATAAAGTTTAAATATATCTGTAGATGTTTTCAAATGTTCTAGTTCATATATTTTTGTAATTTATAACCTTTTCTATTGCTTTATCTATTTCTATTGTAGACCAAGTTCCTACTATAACTCTTTCCTCATTAGAATGTATACATTTTTCATTTTAATATTTTTACATTCTTTACATCTTTTTATTTCATGTATTTTATCATGTTTATTTAAAGTAGGATCATCTATGTGTTTACATTTAAAGATATTTTATTCATACATGTTCTATAATCCAAAAAGTAATTTATGTGTATTATCACTAGTTAATTGTTTATAAGGTAAAACAGGGTGATACAATCCTTTAGGTGGTAATATTTTACATTTCATTATTCCGAAATAATTTTTTTATATAATCATCTACAGAAATATCTGTATATGTAATAGGATGTCCTATAGGATATTTACAATATTTATTTACTGATGGATACAGAGAACAAAATCTACATATCTACCTTTTAAATCAGAAAGATTATTGTATAATTGAATAGTTTCTGTTCTTCCTCCATAAAAATCTCTTTTATCAATAGGTTTTAAATGTGGATCAACTTCAGGATATTTTGTTGATCAAACTCATATATTGTATGAATTTTACATTTGGTTTTAGATAATCTTCAATAGTTTTAAGTCTTTCTTTAGTTTGGTCATAACTCTTTCATAGTTTTTATTTCTATCTTTTTCATATTTCTTCAGGACTATAACATTTTGTACATCCATGCCAATAACATCCAAAATTCATAAACATTACGCATTTTATTTTCTCATAATAATAACCATCGACTTTATAACATTTATTATTAATGAATAATTTCTTTCACCTCCTTTTAGCATGTTGAATCATTATATTATATTCTAAAGAAATATACTCTAACCATTGTATTGATTTTTGTGAATGTACTTCTTTAATTGTCATCTTTTGTGAATTCCAATTGTTTCATTTGTCAACATTAATGTTTTAAATATTTTGTACAACATTGAGCAATTGTAATATATTGAAATGGATCAATACAATTATTGGTTATATTTAAAAATAATTTTCTATAGGTACAACCTTTGGCAAGAATTAAAACATCCAATAGACAATAATAAAATATTTCTTTATAGAATTTAAATTCTTTTCTTTAACTTTATTATACCATTCATCAAATAATTCTTTATTTTTAATTGTCATAGTATTATAACCAAAATATTCTTTATCAGGATAAATTCCTCATATTTTGATTCTCTGTTGTATTAAAATAATGTGGAAAATAACCTTTGTTACCCACAAATCAAATGTTTTGGGAAAGCAGCTAATCCACATAATGTAAAATTTATAGAATCTATAAATCTTAAATTTATTCCTTTAATAAACATAGCTGTTAATTTTAGTCAGAAGAAATTATGTTATGTTCAATTTTATTTTACAATGTATCCTAAAATCGGTTGCATATCATAACCTTTTCCATAATGTGAAATAAAAGTGTAGTCTTTAAATTTGTCTCTTATGAAATATTTACAAAAGTTGTCTATTACAGAATTTCCTATAGGGTTTCATATTTAATTTTTCTACATCACTAAAACAATCATCTATGTCTAATTCTAACAAGTTTAAATTATCAATATTGAAATCACATTTAAATACTTTTACATAGTTATTTTAAAACAATAAATATTTTCTAAATCGTAAGCTATACAAAATTCATTATATGTATTCCTGTTTCTTGATTTGCTTCAAAATCAAAATATATATATTTATTATTTTTACTTGTTTTGGTACTGATGGTTTCATATAACATAAGTGTTCTTCATTACTTTCCGTGTATTTTTCATAACATATTAAACATATTTTTCACCACATTTGTGATTTTACCTGTATATGTTTTGTTACATTTATCACAAATATGTTGTTTTCTGATAGTTATTACTGTATTATCTTTGCATGTATGTTGTTCAGTATAACCAATTAAACATACTTTACAAAACCTACGTTTAGCTAAAATCCTGTTATATTTGTTATAGTGTCAAAGTGTTCATCATGATAATATAAATATATTTCATTATATTCTTCATTACCATCATATACAATATATTCTGTACTATTTGATGTAAAACAATTATCCTAATATTAAGATAATTTTCAAAGCTTTTAAATCTTCCAAATCATTTCCTTCTTCTTTATTTCTACTCCTGATTGTTCATGCAAATCTTCAGCTAATCTTTTTGTAATGGTCTACTTTCATTGATATGTTTTAATTGAGAATCTGTAAAATCTTTTAATAACTTATTTGAAGCTAAAGAAGTTACAATTGCCCTTGATAACATATTGTATCATCATTTTTATTTTGATAATACTTCTTTTATTTATGACATCTAATATTTTAAAGCTTTACCTTTTCCTCTTTATTGGGTATAATAGTAACTTCAAAATAACTTCTTCTAAATTTAATTCTTCAGCACTATTTAATAATCTTTCCATTTGATCCATGAATAACTTTTTAACTGTATTATATGTTCTTATAGGCCAGCTTTTATGTTTAGCAATTATGATTTCATGAATAGGTACTATTTTAATTCTTCCATTAGGGTAATCTTTTATAGAATAATCTATCATGTGATCAAAAGCATTTGTAAATGTTTCTTGTTTTCATCCTTTAGACTAATTTTATAATTAAATACATAAATACTTGCTTTATGTTTATATTTTTTGTCAAAACAAGTTTATATGAATCTCCTTGCTTGGATAAAATTTTATCCTCCATTTTTAAGAAACAATTTTAGTTATATTTAAAATGTCTAAAATAAATCTAACAAATAAATTAGCAGATGAATTACATCATAGAGTTGTAAAATCTTTTCCTAAAAGACGTGTTTATGTTCATTCAATAGATCAAACATGGGCAGTTGATTTATTAGATATGCAACCATATTCAAAACAAAATAAACACTATAAAATATTTAGCAGTTATAGATGTTTTTAGTAAATATGGTTGGTTAAGCCTTTGAAAAATAAAACAGGAGTAGCAGTGAGTGAAGCATTTAAAACATTATTTAAAGAAAGAAACCAATATATATTTGGTCAGATAAAGGATCCGAATTTTATAATCGACAAGTAAAAGAATTGTTAAAAGATAATAACATAAAGTTATATTCAACTGAGAATGAAGAAAATCCAGTGTAGTGGAACGATGGATAGGAACAATGAAACAACATATGTATAAATACTTTTACTAATGAAACTTTAAAATATTATGATATATTAGATAAATTAGTTAAAATTATAATAATACAGTACATTCTTCAATTAAAATGACACCTGCCAAGCAAGTAAATTAAAAATGAATTAACAGTGTATAAAAATTTATATCCAGAAAAGGAAGAAAATTAAAACCTAAATTCAAGTAGGTACTAGAGTAAGAATAACAAAAAAAGGTAAATTTGAAAGGGTTATACTACTCGTTGGACTAAAGAAATATTTGTAATTGAAAAATTTTAAATACAATTCCTTTTACTTATAAAATAATTGATTTAAAAGGCGAAGAAATAACAGGTTCTTTCTATGAACAAGAATTACAAATGACTAAGTTTTAAATCTTTATTATAACACTCATTTGTAAAAGTATTTGCAAAATTACATTATCATTCATGTACATATAACAGTCACCAGGTATGTAGAAATACAGAATCCATTATCAGTTAATAGTCAACACATAATCCTTAGCAACGGCGCTACTGCAGTGTCACCGTTGCCATGTTATGAATTACGGTAGTAAACAATACAGAATCCATTATCAGTTAATAGTCAACAATCCTTAGCAACGGCGCTACTGCAGTGTCACCGTTGCCATGTTATGAATTACGGTAGTAGTAATACAGAATCCATTATCAGTTAATAGTCAACACATATCCTTAGCAACGGCTACTGCAGTGTCACCGTTGCCATGTTATGAATTACGATAGTAAAGTGGGACTGTACATGACAAACAAGAACAAGTATTGTACTATACATAATTTAAATGGCGTATCTTCTTACAGCGTCGGCAGAGTCATGACTTCTTGAGATGATTCCATTTCTTGTGTGGGACATATATGGTTTTGTTTCCAAATGTGTTCATTTCTGGGCTGCTGTTAAACAAAGCTACAAGTTCTTTCTTAAGCTTGTAGATCTCGGTGAAAGAAAGTCCAACTTCATAAAGTTTAAAGTATCCTCCCAACGATTTTGCACATTCCCGCAACCTTCGAGCATAGGAAGAATGAATCCCAATGTTTTCAAAAGCCTTACCCCATGTAATAGTGATAACCCTTGAAAACGTAGTTCGAAAATTTCTTGTAAACAGCATTGAGCAACATTCCATATTGAATAAAAGAAGAGTCTGAGCATTTTGGCGTTTAAGATGCTTAAACCCGTCTTTAATTTTTCAAGCGCTTGGGCCTCAGTGGTAATGTCCTCAAGTTTAAACAGAAACACATCTCTGTTTATCGTCTTCTTTGTATCTACAAAGTTTTCAACTAAATATGCATGAAGTTGTTCATGACTTCGTTTTGTACTTCCTTTTCTTTTGTCATGATTACTTGTTTCAAATTACTCTTTGGTTTCCTCGGAAACGTCTTGGTTGGTCCTTCCATCACAACCTTGTTTAAAAAAGTAGTCATATTCATATGAAAAGCCTGATGTTCTAAAATAGTTGCATATTGTTCATCCGTCCATGTGTACTTTTGTGTAGCATTCATTATTTGAGTATATGATCAAATTGACGAAATTCAATAAAATGTTACGGAATCTATTCACAACACAAAATAATAGAATGAATAAACACCTACAGATGATTTTCTTGTGAAATACTCCAATGTTTTTACCCTCAAGACGTATATCTGTCTTCTCTCCTGTCAATAAACGTCTGCTATATGTTTACATGATGACAACGTTATCTAGGCAACATGTAAACATACTCTTGACAACCATGTAAATATTGATCGATTTAAATAGACTGAAAATAGATTTAAAAGTCATGTCCTATTAAATGGCAATTCACAAATGTAAAAAGCAATTTAAGTTGTAGTCGTATTGATCCGTTTTATTACTAGACTATATTGATAGAATTAATTAAAATCACAATTTACATTTTACCATTTCTCGAGGTTGGGGCGCACTGGAAATTTTTCTCTCTTAGGTACATGTAATCTCAGACATTATTTTTGTCAGGAGAGTTGGTATATATTTGATTAAACTAAATTTAATGTAATTATCCCGTGTCTTACCATTAGCAATTTGTACAAATCCAACAACAAGCACCTTTTAAATTTTAAATAAGCTTAGAAACAGTTCAATTTTTTTATTATACCTGAAAAAATACTCATGTATTTAATAATAAACAATGCATAATGGTTTTATAAATAGACGTCAATTAATCACTTCATTGAATATGTTTTGTGATTTGTAATGCGTGAAATATTCTTCAAAGAAATCAGCAATTTACGCGATGAATAGGACAATCTTCTGATTGAAAACAAGTTTACATGATCAGCTAGTGAAAACTCAGTTTAGCTCAGCTTGTGAAAACAATAACCATAATGTTAATATTTCGCTGGACTCTCTTGGGCTGTGTCACACAATATCACACACCTATACCCTCCAAAAAAAAAAAATTATCTTCAATTTTGACCCCCATTTTAAAGAAAAAACCCTTTACATCCAAAATAAAATTTTACCAACATTTTGTGTGATTTTAACTTCAAAATTAAGAAGAAAAAAAACACACTTTGCATTTATACCCCATAAAAAAGAAAAACATTTTTTGTAAAGAGCACACCAAAACCTTAATCCTGGGTTTTTATAAAACTCATTTTTCCCTAAGGGAGTAGTATAGTACTTGTACTTTTTATAAAAAAACGTTATTAAAACACCCAAAAAAACAACAAAAAAATTTCAAAAAAACAAAATAAAAAAAGGTCGGAGAACACACCATGAAAAAATTCTGTTGGATTTTGGAGAAAAAAAATCAATTTTACTTTTAAAATGAAACAACCTACAGCTCCTGATTTATCAATGGATATACCATTATATCCAGAATTACCTATAGAAGATGGACAAAATTATAGACTACAAAAATAACAGAAATAGAAAAACATTAATAAATGAGAGAGATAAACGAAAATCACTATACAAAAATATAAACGCGGAGTTAATGTTACTGATGGTGTTGATACAAGTTTAATTTCGACATCTGTTGTTTTAGCTGGTATAGGAATTGCTTTTCCTATCTTTCTTCCCATACAAATTGCAGCTGTTGTATGTGGAAGTTTAGGAGGTCTAGTTAAATTAATTAGAAGAAAGTTGACAACAAAATCAAAAAACATTATGAAATTAAAACAATGGCAGAATGCAAGTTAAACAGCATAAAAGATTTAATATCAAAATCTTTAACTGACGGACAGATAAGTGCAGATGAATTTAAACTTATTTTAGATGAATTAGAAAATTTAATGAGATGAAAAAATAAAAAAAAGTAATTTTAAAAGTTTACCAGATGATGAAAGAAAAAACTAATTGAGGAAACAGAAAATAGAGTAAAAACGAATTAAAAAAAAATGGAAAATCTTTGATTTTCTTTAATAAAATCGTTATACGAATTTTAGTTGATAACGGAAATCCACCAAACTATGAATCAATTTTAATTAAATAAATGGATGAAGAAACAAAAGAAAAATTAGTAAAAATGTAAAAATAATGTTAAATAAAAATTTAATTATTTTTATCTTAAGTTGTTTTTAACAGGTTCTTTTATTGTTTATTATCTAATATTTTAGATGAATAAAATGGCTGAAGAAGGTTATGAGTTTGATAATCCTGAGTTTAAAAATAATGATTATGATGAAGAAGAAGAAACGTCTTTTCAAGATGATGAAGAGTTTCAAAATAACATAAATAAGGAATTTGAAAAATTAAGATATTTATCATACAATGACACTAAAATTCGCGAAAAGAAATTACCAAAAATGATAAAAGATTTTATAACAAAAATAATGAATTATATTCAAACAAAAATTACAAAGATTTTTTTACCAAAGAAGATTTTACCAAAGAAGAAGATTTTAATGGAAGAACAATGTTGTATGTAAAAGATGAATATGGTAGGGAAATTGCATTAACATATTATCAAAAAGGAGTATTAAAATTTTATAAATTTAGCACTTTTCAAAGAAAATACGGTGTTAATTTTGTTAGAGATGTTTTAGGTGTAGATGATTATAAAATATCTGAAAGAACAATAAAAAGTAGAGCAGAGTTTCAGAGAATGTTAAATGAAGCACCAATTTGTGAACTCAATAATATAGAAATTCCATTACAAGAAATATCTACACAACAAGAAGTACAAGAATTATTAGAAACAGCAAGTAATTCAGAAACATATGTAAAAGAAATAGAAACTTTTTTATAGAAGAAGGGACAACTAACAAAGAAATGGAAACTCAAACATATATGACAAAAAGAGAAATGGATAGTGTAATCAATGCAATGACAACAGTAAAAGAAGAGATTGCAAATGAATTATCAAAACTGAATGAAACAAATAAAGACTTAACAAAAGAAAATACCAAATTAGAACAAGCTAAAGAAGATAATGATGAATTTCAAACAAATAGAATAAGTAGTCGAATAAGAGAGTTGGAATCTGAGAGAAGTGTGAGACTAGAAGTAATTAATATTAATAAAGAAAAACTACGTAGTCAAGTAAACAGAATTAAAGAGACAATACGTAAAGTATTAAAAGAAGACACAACATTAGGTGAAAGAATAAGAACATTATTCAGAGAACAAGGAATTACAATAGTTAGTATTTTAACTGCTTTTGGAATGGTTATTGGTGTTATTGTTGATGCATTTACTGGTGGAACTACTTTTTCTCCTTCTCCTCCTCCTCCACCATCAAAAGGTGGTGTACAAGACTGGATAAAAAAACAATTAAAAAATCTTGGAAAACTATTATCTTTTCTTGCAGGAAAATTAGCAGCTGCATTACCAGGTATTATAGGTTCTATTGTATCTTGGTTATTGTCTGTAACAAAAGACGTAGTAAATTGGTTTGCAAACAACTTATGGGCTTTGCTTGTTTTGGTTGTTGGTTTATTGTATGCTGCTGCTAGGAATATTTAAAAAATAAATTAATAAATTTTATAAATAATAAGTGCTGTAATACCTAATACAATACTTCCAAATATTATTGCTTTTTTATTATCTTCGTGTTCGTCATATTCATTTTTTTGTGTTGGTTCTATTTGAACTGGTTTTGATTTTTTTGGTTCTGATTTTTTTGGTTCTGATTTTTTTGGTTCTGATTGATATTGTTGAATCGGTTTTGGTTTATTTGGTTGGAAATCGACAGGATCGAGACCGGTAAAATCAAAATTTTATTATTTAAATCATCATTTAAACCGAGTGTTTGATTTTCTGTTGCAATTACAATTTTGTTGTTATAACCAACAATGGTGTCAATTTGTAATACCATATCACTGGGAGACATATATAAACCAAGTCCATAAGCATAATCAACTTTACTTCTTGCATATTTTAAAACATTTTCATAATTCGATATCTGGGTGGGTAAATCGATAGGACTATTTATTACATCTTGTACATTTGCTAAGAATTGTTTTTGTGCATCAAATCCTGTTCCTACTTTTAATATTTCTACCCTTGTTTGAGATTGTGCCCTAATAATGCCCATACAAACATTCTAATACTTTCATTGATACGTTCAATACCTGCTTTTGTAAAACCCTCTGATTTATCTAATATAAATGTTGTCCAAGCCATGCTTATATCTTTTGTATGACGAATTGTATCATGAATATTAAAGAAGGACCATCCCTGAATGATGATATCTGTATTCACCACTTGGTTTATAATATTCAGAAAAGTTCCTAATCCTTTAGATGATGATTCTACTTTTGTCTCCAATCTGTATTTGGAGAAACATCAAATTCATTGCATAATTTTTGATATGCAGCTTTGTCATATGAGTTTTTGTAATAACAGAAAGAAGAAT
Organism: Mytilus coruscus; assembly: GCA_017311375.1. Lineage (NCBI taxonomy): Eukaryota > Metazoa > Mollusca > Bivalvia > Mytilida > Mytilidae > Mytilus > Mytilus coruscus. The sequence continues at coordinate 89,447,639 of CM029597.1, read as the reverse complement.
CTGTTGGTAAAGGTGATTTAAGTTCTTTAAAATTCTGGCAATGCAATAATATAAATGAAACATATAAAGTGATTTAGTAAGATTTGAAGTATTTTGTATATGATCATTATAAGAAACACCACATCCTGTACTTGCACACCAGACTGCAAAGTTTAACTGACATTGCCACCAATCAAACGAAGAATGAATCCATGTATTCCATGGTTCGTTGGTGTGTAATGATGGGTTTTGATATTTTTGAAATAAATCGGGGAAAGCTGTTTTAAAGTTTTCTTTTTGATTTACAAATATTATTTGATCGACAAGATTTATATCTTTTTCAGAATATTTAATACCTGGATTATATGAAACATTAGGATTATATTTAAATTCTTTTGTTATCATTTTTTTATATTAAAAATGTTTCATACTATTTCAAATATTGATAATACAATAAACTTAGAACAATACATTGATAACAGAGATGGAAATAAACGTATTGGTTTAAAATCTATAAGATATAGTGTAGGTTGGTATAATGTTTATGATGGAGTTATAAGACAAACAGGAGAAAGAGTTCATAGGATTAAAGATGGTTATTATAGTTTCCAACAAATAGCGGATGAATTTAAAAAAGATATTGTATTATCCGTAAATGAAACAAATGGTATTGCGTCATTAAACACTCCTATTGAGTTAAGGATAAATGAAGATTTGAAAAATATGTTAGGATTTAATAATGAACGTAAATTGAACCTAATGAATTACATTATGGAAAAAATTTGTAGATTTTGCTATCCATAAATCATTGTATATCCATTTGGAACAAGTTAGCACTTCTCATAATTATCTTGATGGTAAGCCAAGTACATTATTGGCTGTTATTCCAGTCGAGAATAAAGAGTTTGGTGAAGTTATAACAGCGAGATTTGAGCATCCGGAATATAAGTGTTTAGTAAATGATGTTATAACAGAATTGAAATTAGAAATAAGAGATGAAAATAATAACAAGATAATTAATCATTTACCAATTAATTGTGTTTTAGAAGTTATATAATTTATTTAATAAAATGAGCATACTTGGTGTCAAAAAAAAACGTAGATACATCGGAAATAAAAAGGAAATATTAAATATGAAGAGTGAGCTTCAAACAATGGATACTAAGGATAAAGATTTACGCCGGAGTGTCGCTGCCCTAAGCATCAGAGTTTTAAATGTTGAAAATATAGTTGGTAATATTAAAATAAACCAGACAGAACAATAATAAGTATATATGCTGGAATTGATGGTCCAATACATGGAAATAAAAAGTTTAATTTTGGTGTTGGTGGTGGTTATTATGTAATGAACTTTCCAGGACAAATATTGGGTATTAGTTTAGTAAGTTTAAGAACAAGCACAGATATTATAGCCATTACGATGATGGTTAATGATAAGTCAACTAGTTACAAAATGAGTTTGGATAAGGGTGTCACACACGGTTTTAATAACTTTATACACCTTTGAAGTTAAGGCTGGAGATAGAATAAGTTTTATTAGTATGACTAATAATTCTTTATGTATCAATACTCTAGTATCAGTGGTAATTGAATTATTTTATAACAAATTTAATCCTTAAAATGTCGGCATACGGAAACAAATTAAATCCTTACAGAAAAATAAGAGAACCCCGTGGTGTGAAAGGTATTCGTCAAAGTGTATCAATAACAAATAATCCTTCAACTATTGATCAAAATCAACAGCTATTAGTGAGATTCCCCAATCTAAGCAATAATGATGTTATTGTTCCTGGAACAACCAGATTGGCATTTGAAATAGAACTCACATCTACAGACGACAATGCAACTATATATCAAAACATAGGAAGAACAATAGTTAAAAAAACAACAATTCGTATAAGTGGAAATGAAATTATGTCAATTGATGATAGTGATATTTATCATTGTTATGTTGATTTATGGAAATCTACATCTGAACGTTTAAATATGGCATACCAAGGAATTGGTGAAACAAACATGTTAAAACACAGAGTTGGTGCGGATGATAAATCATCAGACATAGGTGATGAAGCAATTGCAACTGCATATGGTGCAAGATTTTGTATCCCACTTGATTTTGAACTATTAGAAACTCATATGCCTTTTATCAAGCAGGTCTTGGTGATAGACTTGAATATGAACTTACATTTAATAATTATAGCAATGTTATTAAATCAACAGATACATCTGCAAGTTATACAATCAAAAACATTTGTTTAGAATTTGATATGGTTTCCGATGCAGAATTAGCAAGACAGATAAGACAACAAGTTAATGGTAAGATGGTTATTTTGTACGATAGAATACTAAGACATAGAAAATAACCAAAAACAAATCTGATACATTGTGGAATATAAATTTAAATGTTCCAGCTAGAAGTATGAAAGGAATTCTAATGTTGTTCGAAGATCCTGAAAGAACAAGCACTGAAACTTATTATAATCCTAATATAACAAAAGTAGAAATGACAATAGAAGGTGTTCCAAATCAACTATACAGTCAAGGAATGAAAGCATATCAACAATGGGATGAAATAAATAAATTCTTTGCTTTAAATTCAAAAAGAAATAAAACAACAGAAGAAGTTTTAAAGGATTTAAATTTATCCTATACAACATTAGAAAAATATCTTACAACTAATTATGCATTATGGTTAGATTTACGTTCAACAGATGACAACTCATTACACGGTTCAGGTAGAAGAATTGAAAATGCCTCTGAAGGTATAACAATCCAAATAACTAAAACAGCAGGAGCAAATAAATTAATAAATGTTTATCTGTTTGTTATACAAGATGCACAAATTAATTTTGAAGATGGAAGATTTAAAGAAGTTAATTACTAGCGGTTCCCCTTAAAAAATGGAAACAAACGAGCGGAGCGAGATACACTCCGATTCCCTTTATGAATTACCAAAATATCCCCATTGTGCTATTATATGTGGACAAACAGGATGTGGAAAAACAGAGTTTGTTCTTGATTTATTAGAAGGAGAATATAGTGGAGTTTTCAAATATATAGTCATACTTTGTCCAACCATCCAATGGAACAAAGCATACAAAAATCGTGAATGGATTGGTGATGTTAGAAACCAAAAACAAAAATCTAATAATTGTTAATCCTATTGTTAAAGTGAGAGAAGGAACGGTTCCCTTTATGAAAAGAGAAGCTACAAGAACTACTAAGAATGTTCTTTAAAAATATGCTGGTCATCCAACATTATATATCATTGATGACTGCAGTGCAACAAAAGAACTAACAAAGAAAAAAGATATGCTGTCCGAGCTTGCATTTTCAGGAAGACACGCGGAACAATCAGTGTGGGTTATTTCACAGAGATACAACTCTGTTTTAAAAGATTTAAGAGAACAAACAAAATGGTTATGCATGTTCTACACAAAAGATAGAGATAGTTTTGATAATTGCCTAAGAGAAAATGATGTTATTCCTACTTTGGAAGAAAGACAAAGAATAAAGGAAGAACTTAAAAAAAAGAAACATCGTAAATTAATATTAAAGACAGATCAACCTACTGATTATTGGTTACTTAATTGATTTTTTTTAGCAATTCTCAAGTAATGCTTAAGTAATGCTTAAGTAATGCTTAAGTAATGCTTAAGTAATTCTTAAGTAATTTAACCAAAATAAGTAATTCTTAAGTAATTTAACCAAAATAAGCAAAATAATGCTTAAGTAATGCTTAAGTAATTCTTAAGTAATTTAACCAAAATAAGCAATAAAAAAGCAATGCTGTTGGAAATACTAACAATTGCAACAAACACTGCAGTCTTATCATTGGTTGGATATGTTGTATTTAATTTTTAAAGTTAAAATAAATTATATCCGTTTTTGAAACGTATAAAATGAATGCTGAAGAATTATTAAGCGAGCAAATTGTGGAAAACATAAATATTGATGATGAAGCGAGCGAAGTGAACGGTTCCTTCAAGAAAAAACGCGAGAGATTATCATCTGTTGTTGCTGGTGGGAGTAGTAAACAATATCTGGGTAAAGAATTACAACTGTCAGATATTGATAAAATGACAACAGAGCAAATAAACAAACTATACTGTAAATATGAAGCAAGATTGGGAGCTAGTATGACCAAGACATTAGGAAACTCTTTATAAATTTATATGTCATGGGTGTATCAAAGTTTTCAAAGTTGTTAATCCACCAATTTTAATACAAGACTTAGAGGAAGATCCTTTTATCAATAATGCTTTAACTAATACATGTTGTGAACTGTACTATAGATATGGAATGTATCTTGCTCCTTTTACTGCAATATTAACAACAGCAAGACATATCGAACCACTTGCTTCTATTGATTTTAAAAATAAAGATGAAAATAATGACATAAAAATGATGAATGAAAATCCTGAACAAGTAGAAAACAAAAGAAAACAAAGAAGAAAAAAAGAAGTATTTAAAAACCCAAACCAAAAGACCCAAAAAGAGTAGCTGCTGGTAAGAAAGGTGCAGAAGTAAGAATAAGAAATGCAGAAATGAGAAAAAGAAGTGGAAAAATTAAAAAGAAAATTCAAAATCAAACAAATAACAAAAGATTCTGATACAGAAACAGATTATGAATCAAACCCTTCGGTTGAGAAACACTCCAGTTCCCTAGTTGATTACAAATTTGTACTTTTCCTATAAGTATTGTTGGATTGGGATTGTTTTTACAACCAAAGTAAGAAACCAGAAAGAATGATTAAAGAAATAACAAAACCAGAAAACAAAAGAAAGAAATTGATCCTTTTGAATTTAATTAAATTTAGTACATTAAAATGACAACACAAAAGACGGAAAACAAATAGCAAATATGTTATATCATGCTGGAGTGGAAACATTGTTAACAGTTGGATATGCAGAAATAGGTAAAAAGTATTTAGAAGGTCAGCACCAAAAGTAGATTTTAACATGAATGATATTTTATGTTATCCATTGATATATTACTTGCAATGGCAACAAAAGATATGTTGATTAAGCAAGGTATTATACCTGCTGATATCATGAAGTAATAAAAGGAACCGCTTTTTTTATTTTATTTTGTTTTTAGGAATCGCTTGTCGCTCTAATAAAATGGCAAGTGCTTTAGCAATGATGCTTGGTGGGCAATAACAAATGCTTTTGCATTTTCAGGAGTAATTATTTATTTTCACATATGGGTAGTAATGCAAATGAAGAGAAATAAGACATGATAAAGCTATAGAAAAATTAGAAAAGCACAAGCAGAATGGAATAAAAAAGAATACAAAGATTAGATTTTCTTAATGAACAATTACAAAAGGAACATCATGCCGAACATACTTTTGAAGATGTTGACCAAGCAATGAAACAATACTATTACATTACAAGTAAACAATTAACTCCATTATCACCCAAACCTAAACTAAGTGATTTTATACACCATCAGAAGATCAAAAAATAGAGAAATTGCATTTGTTGTTGGTGGTATGGTTTTAACAGGTTTTGTTGTTTGAAGTTAAAATAAGCGAGCGAAGCGATGATTACCTTGAAGAAAATGATACATTTAAATCTAAAAATATTATTCCTTTGATTAAAGTTTTAAAGAGGGTTATAAAGAAATAACAAAATAAATTAAATTTCAGGACATGGTTTTCAAAACATATTCATAAACTTTATCTGGTCTAATAAAAGCATCCCAACCAGGAGGAAACTTAGATAACTTTTTACCTTTAAACTTTTCCATTACTTCCATTTGTTTTGGAGTCAAAGGACATTCTCCATCATCTCTTAAACAACATATCTGATAATCTGATAACATTATTCTTCCTAATATAACTTTAGCGTCAGGATCATCTTTCTCAGTATAAGCTTCAATCATTTTTAGTCTTTTATTTTTAAAATAAAAATTTAAATTATATATTTTTAATATCCATAAGGAAAACTTCTAATTAAATTTTCATTTTACAATATACCATTCTTTTATCAAACATATAATCATAAGCTTTAACTTGTTTAACTGTTTTAAGTTGATGATCTTTTCCTATTTTATATTATTATATTTAACAGTTTCATATTTTCATTTTCATCAGTAACTATTTTTATTTTTTATCTAATGTAATCTTTTTTCTACTTCAGCATTTAATCTAAAACCTTTACAACAGCTAACTAGTTTTTCTGTATCTAGTTTCATAGAATAATCTTTTGGACCAGCAGATATAAATTGTTTTATATGATTTAGCGTTATGTTTTGAAACAATTTCATCTGTTAAATCTCTAATTTATTTCCCATCATACTTTCTATTTTTTACAAGCTTCAGAACCATCATCATTATAAATACAAGAATCTGTATCCATGTATAAAACTCTTTCTTGAAGAATATCCAATAGTTCGTATAATTTTAATCTAGCATGTGCTGTTGTAAACAAAGCTATATAAACATTTACACTTGGATTAGGTTTAGAGTATTCTTCTTTATTTTATATTCTGTTAAAACAATATCTTCATCTAATATCATAGTACTTATATCTTTATATTTTCATTAAATACTATTTTAGTTATATGTTCTAAAGAAAACAATATTCTTTTGTGTAAAATTATCTCTCATACCAAAATGTCCCCATAAATTATTTAAACATATTTTAGCTATAAATCTTAATCCTGAATTGTACTTAACTTTGTCAATATCTAGATCATAAGCAGTATTATCTATAATGTATTGTATTTTGGTTTTACATTCTTTATCGTTTTACAATCATTTTACAATATTTAGGATCACATTTACATCCTGAAGCTTCTTGTTTATATTTCATAAACGTATCTACATAAAGTTTAAATATATCTGTAGATGTTTTTCAAAATGTTCTAGTTCATATATTTTTGTAATTTATAACCTTTTCTATTGCTTTATCTATTTCTATTGTAGACCAAGTTCCTACTATAACTCTTTCCTCATTAGAATGTATACATTTTCATTTTAATATTTTTACATTCTTTACATCTTTTTATTTCATGTATTTTATCATGTTTATTTAAAGTAGGATCATCTATGTGTTTACATTTAAAGATATTTTATTCATACATGTTCTACATAATCCAAAAGTAATTTATGTGTATTATCACTAGTTAATTGTTTATAAGGTAAAACAGGGTGATACAATCCTTTAGGTGGTAATATTTTACATTTCATTATTCCGAAATAATTATTTTTATATAATCATCTACAGAAATATCTGTATATGTAATAGGATGTCCTATAGGATATTTACAATATTTATTTACTGATGGATACAGAGAACAAAATCTACATATCTACCTTTTAAATCAGAAAGATTATTGTATAATTGAATAGTTTCTGTTCTTCCTCCATAAAATGCATCTCTTTTATCAATAGGTTTTAAATGTGGATCAACTTCAGGATATTTTGTTGATCAAACTCACATTCCCATATTGTATGAATTTTTACATTTGGTTTTAGATAATCTTCAATAGTTTTAAGTCTTTCTTTAGTTTGGTCATATAACTCTTTCATAGTTTTTTATTTCTATCTTTTTACATATTTCTTCAGGACTATAACATTTTGTACATCCATGCCAATAACATCCAAAAATTCATAAACATTACGCATTTTATTTTCTATCATAATAATAACCATCGACTTTATAACATTTATTATTAATGAATAATTTCTTTTCACCTCCTTTTTAGCATGTTGAATCATTATATTATATTCTAAAGAAATATACTCTAACCATTGTATTGATTTTTGTGAATGTACTTCTTTAATTGTCATCTTTTGTGAATTCAATTGTTTCATTTGTCAACATTAATGTTTTAAATATTTTGTACAACATTGAGCAATTGTAATATATTGAAATGGATCAATACAATTATTGGTTATATTTAAAAATAATTTTCTATATAAGGTACAACCTTTGGCAAGAATTAAAACATCCAATAGACAATAATAAAATATTTCTTTATAGAATTTAAATTCTTTTTCTTTAACTTTATTATACCATTCATCAAATAATTCTTTATTTTTAATTGTCATAGTATTATAACCAAAATATTCTTTATCAGGATAAATTCCTCATATTTTTGATTCTCTGTTGTATTAAAATAATGTGGAAAATAACCTTTGTTACCCACAAATCCAAATGTTTTGGGAAAGCAGCTAATCCACATAATGTAAAATTTATAGAATCTATAAATCTTAAATTTATTCCTTTAATAAACATAGCTGTTAATTTTAGTCCAGAAGAAATTATGTTATGTTCAATTTTATTTTTACAATGTATCCTAAAATCGGTTGCATATCATAACCTTTTCCATAATGTGAAATAAAAGTGTAGTCTTTAAATTTGTCTCTTATGAAATATTTACAAAAGTTGTCTATTACAGAATTTCCTATAGGGTTTCATATTTAATTTTTCTACATCACTAAAACAATCATCTATGTCTAATTCTAACAAGTTTAAATTATCAATATTGAAATCACATTTAAATACTTTTACATAGTTATTTTAAAACAATAAATATTTTCTAAATCGTAAGCTATACAAAATTCATTATATGTATTCCTGTTTCTTGATTTGCTTCAAAATCAAAATATATATATTTATTATTTTTACTTGTTTTGGTACTGATGGTTTCATATAACATAAGTGTTCTTCATTACTTTCCGTGTATTTTTCATAACATATTAAACATATTTTTCACCACATTTGTGATTTTTACCTGTATATGTTTTGTTACATTTATCACAAATATGTTGTTTTCTGATAGTTATTACTGTATTATCTTTGCATGTATGTTGTTCAGTATAACCAATTAAACATACTTTACAAAACCTACGTTTAGCTAAAAATCCTGTTATATTTGTTATAGTGTCAAAGTGTTCATCATGATAATATAAATATATTTGTTCATTATATTCTTCATTACCATCATATACAATATATTCTGTACTATTTGATGTAAAAACAATTATCCTAATATTAAGATAATTTTCAAAAGCTTTTAAATCTTCCAAATCATTTCCTTCTTCTTTATTTCTACTCCTGATTGTTCATGCAAATCTTCAGCTAATCTTTTTGTAATGGTCTACTTTCATTGATATGTTTTAATTGAGAATCTGTAAAATCTTTTAATAACTTATTTGAAGCTAAAGAAGTTACAATTGCCCTTGATAAACATATTGTATCATCATTTTTATTTTGATAATACTTCTTTTATTTATGACATCTAATATTTTAAAGCTTTACCTTTTCCTCTTTTATTGGGTATAATAGTAACTTCAAAATAACTTCTTCTAAATTTAATTCTTCAGCACTATTTAATAATCTTTCCATTTGATCCATGAATAACTTTTTAACTGTATTATATGTTCTTATAGGCCAGCTTTTATGTTTAGCAATTATGATTTCATGAATAGGTACTATTTTAATTCTTCCATTAGGGTAATCTTTTATAGAATAATCTATCATGTGATCAAAAGCATTTGTAAATGTTTCTTGTTTTTCATCCTTTAGACTAATTTTATAATTAAATACATAAATACTTGCTTTATGTTTATATTTTTGTCAAAACAAGTTTATATGAATCTCCTTGCTTGGATAAAATTTTATCCTTTTTGCCTCCATTTTTAAGAAACAATTTTAGTTATATTTAAAATGTCTAAAATAAATCTAACAAATAAATTAGCAGATGAATTACATCATAGAGTTGTAAAATCTTTTCCTAAAAGACGTGTTTATGTTCATTCAATAGATCAAACATGGGCAGTTGATTTAATAGATATGCAACCATATTCAAAACAAAATAAACACTATAAATATTTATTAGCAGTTATAGATGTTTTTAGTAAATATGGTTGGTTAAGCCTTTGAAAAATAAAACAGGAGTAGCAGTGAGTGAAGCATTTAAAACATTATTTAAAGAAAGAAAACCAATATATATTTGGTCAGATAAAGGATCCGAATTTTATAATCGACAAGTAAAAGAATTGTTAAAAGATAATAACATAAAGTTATATTCAACTGAGAATGAAGAAAATCCAGTGTAGTGGAACGATGGATAGGAACAATGAAACAACATATGTATAAATACTTTACTGCTAATGAAACTTTAAAATATTATGATATATTAGATAAATTAGTTAAAAATTATAATAATACAGTACATTCTTCAATTAAAATGACACCTGTTCAAGCAAGTAAATTAAAAATGAATTAACAGTGTATAAAATTTATATCCAGAAAAGGAAGAGAAAATTAAAAACCTAAATTCGAAGTAGGTACTAGAGTAAGAATAACAAAAAAAAAGGGTAAATTTGAAAAGGGTTATACTACTCGTTGGACTAAAGAAATATTTGTAATTGAAAAAGTTTTAAATACAATTCCTTTTACTTATAAAATAATTGATTTAAAAGGCGAAGAAATAACAGGTTCTTTCTATGAACAAGAATTACAAATGACTAAGTTTTAAATCTTTATTATAACACTCATTTGTAAAAGTATTTGCAAAATTACACATTATCATTCATGTACATATAACAGTCACCAGGTATGTAGAAATACAGAATCCATTATCAGTTAATAGTCAACACATAATCCTTAGCAACGGCGCTACTGCAGTGTCACCGTTGCCATGTTATGAATTACGGTAGTAAAGTAATACAGAATCCATTATCAGTTAATAGTCAACACATAATCCTTAGCAACGGCGCTACTGCAGTGTCACCGTTGCCATGTTATGAATTACGGTAGTAAAGTAATACAGAATCCATTATCAGTTAATAGTCAACACATAATCCTTAGCAACGGCGCTACTGCAGTGTCACCGTTGCCATGTTATGAATTACGATAGTAAAGTGGGACTGTACATGACAAACAAGAACAAGTATTGTACTATACATAATTTAAATGGCGTATCTTCTTACAGCGTCGGCAGAGTCATGACTTCTTGAGATGATTCCATTTCTTGTGTGGGACATATATCAGGATTTTGTTTCCAAAATGTGTTCATTTCTGTGCTGCTGTTAAACAAAGCTACAAGTTCTTTCTTAAGCTTGTAGATCTCGGTGAAAGAAAGTCCAACTTCATAAAGTTTAAAGTATCCTCCCAACGATTTTGCACATTCCCGCAACCTTCGAGCATAGGAAGAATGAATCCCAATGTTTTCAAGAAGCTACTTACCCCATGTAATAGTGATAACCCTTGAAAACGTAGTTCGAAAAATTTCTTGTAAACAGCATTGAGCAACATTCCATATTGAATAAAAAGAAGAGAGTCTGAGCATTTTGGCGTTTAAGATGCTTAAACCCGTCTTTAATTTTTCAAGCGCTTGGGCCTCAGTGGTAATGTCCTCAAGTTTAAACAGAAACACATCTCTGTTTATCGTCTTCTTTGTATCTACAAAGTTTTCAACTAAATATGCATGAAGTTGTTCATGACTTCGTTTTGTACTCCTTTGTTTTCTTTGTCATGATTACTTGTTTCAAATTACTCTTTGGTTTCCTCGGAAACGTCTTGGTTGGTCCTTCCATCACAACCTTGTTTAAAAAGTAGTCATATTCATATGAAAAGCCTGATGTTCTAAAATAGTTGCATATTGTTCATCCGTCCATGTGTACTTTTGTGTAGCATTCATTATTTGAGTATATGATCAAATTGACGAAATTCCAATAAAATGTTACAACGGAATCTATTCACAACACAAAATAATAGAATGAATAAACACCTACAGATGATTTTCTTGTGAAATACTCCAATGTTTTACCCTCAAGACGTATATCTGTCTTCTCTCCACTGTCAATAAACGTCTGCTATATGTTTACATGTGATGACAACGTTATCTAGGCAACATGTAAACATACTCTTGACAACCATGTAAATATTTTCAATGATCGATTTAAATAGACTGAAAATAGATTTAAAAGTCATGTCCTATTAAATGGCAATTCACAAATGTAAAAGCAATTTAAGTTGTAGTCGTATTGATCCGTTTTATTACTAGACTATATTGATAGAATTAATTAAAAATCACAATTTACATTTTACCATTTCTCGAGGTTGGGGCGCACTGGGAAATTTTTTTCTCAAATCCCACAGAATTCTTTCTCTGTCAGTTCTCCCGGTTTTTATTTATTTTTTTTTGGAATTTTTGTTGTTTTTTGGGTGTTTTAATAACGTTTTTTTATAAAAAGTACAAGTACTATACTACTCCCTTAGGGAAAAATGAGTTTTATAAAAACCCAGGATTAAGGTTTTGGTGTGCTCTTTACAAAAAATGTTTTTCTTTTTTTATGGGGGTATAAATGCAAAGTGTGTTTTTTTCTTCTTAATTTTGAAGTTAAAAATCACACAAAATGTTGGTAAAATTTTATTTTGGATGTAAAAGGGTTTTTTCTTTAAAATGGGGTCAAAATTGAAGATAATTTTTTTTTTTTGGAGGGTATAGGTGTGATATTGTGTTGTGTCCATAAGTGTAAATACTTTTTGTCACAGTTCTTGACAAAGACTCCTCTTACAGACACATTTTCATTTAGAGATCAAATATTTACCAATTTGATTAAGCTGCAGTTAGACATACCATTCAATTTATAGCTCATCACAGGGCTATAGCATTATCAATAATAAACGCCATTTTCTGGCATTGGATAAATTTTGTACATGTCAAACTAGACTTTCTCATTCACTGGCCAGACCGAGAAACTATTCAATAGACAACACCTGGTATTTTTAAAGCTAAATTTGAAAGACAAGTGTATTCGAATTCTTTAAAACATAGCACTGTAAACTTTTCATAGCATTTGGAGTTGGTACTTTTCTAACAAATGCATGGGGT